>SZWC01003199.1:35662-51711 GCA_023375785.1 Penium margaritaceum
CAATCCCAGCAGAGAACGCAAACCTTCACACACTACGAAGACGTAAGCATATCCGCACCTCCTCACTTCCCGCAGGAGCTGCTGACGTGGGCGCAGCAAACGGTTGGTTGAACCACGAGAGAAAGTCGTCGGAGGAGTCGAACACAGATGGCAGAAGGAAGTTGAGTAGCGACCATAGCTCGTCCAGATTGTTCTGCACAATTGAAAGGGGTGAAAGAATGTACTCGACACAAGTGATGTCCACTGCTGGTGCACTGGATATCACTCTAGTCGGGTGGTATGCGTCATTGCTGGCGCATTGGAGATCACTCTAGACTTGAGTATCTCTGGGGAGGGAGTGCTCAGGCTTGAATCCTTAGCCAACCTGCAGTCCATGTGGGCAGCTCTAGACTTCTAGTCCACCCACGAGGTTGCCACCTCATCCCAGCGGGCTTTGCAGGCTGGTGGTAAAAAGACAAGACCATTGCATTGAAAGTGCGCAATGATGGTGAATCGAACAGTGATGGTGCATCAAAAAGTGATGGTGCATTGCACGAACATGAGCACAAGCAGCTGCTCATGCATGCTGCAGAGGTTCTTCCTAGATGATTGACAAAGACAGGCATAGTTTGGGCAAACACTGGAAGGCCCAGTCAAAAAGGAACAGCACAAGCACAAGCACAAGCACAAGCACAAGCACAAGCAGGAAGGAAGTTACCAGAAGCAACAGTACCACCAGCAACAAGATCACCAACAGCACCAGCACCATTGCGAGAAATGAGACAGAACTCTTTCATGAGAAAGCATGATGCCGTGTGAAGACAGAAATCCCACCCAAGGTACAGGAAATGTGGACACGCCTGAATGGGAGTGCCGGTGAGGAGCAGTCGGTGCTTTGTCTGGTAGCTCTTGAGGTGCACGTTGAGTCGGCAGTCTGCGTTCTTGATGCGGTGGCCCTCGTCCAGCACCAGCAGGTGCCACGCGATGCGAGTGAGCCGCTTGCGGTCGTGCTTGCCCATGAGCATCTCGTACGTCGTTGCGACGCCGTGGACGGGGTATGATGCTGCTCCGGATGGGGCCGAGGAGGAGGAGGATTGGGTGTGCCATGCTGCTGCTGAGGGCTTGAGATGGGGCCAAATCTCATGCCTGGTAGGGATGGGGTGACATGAGTTGAGCAATGTTTCGCTTCGATGTCCAGAGAAATGATGCATGCTAGTTTCAGGTTTGAGGCACACATATCTGCCTACATCTAGCCAAACGCATGATGCGGTTGGGCAATACCATACTTCCATCACACAGGTGATGGAAGCACGGCGTGTGTGACTGCAGGCGCTTGAAGATCCCCTTCAAACAGAGAAACTTTTCAGCCACACAAGCAGGTGCAAGGCAATGGTCGTCCAATGTCTCCATTAAACCTCCAACACAGTGCCCACCCTTACACCCCTCATCATGGCAGGTGTATGGGTGTGAGTTTACAGAACAGCCTCATGAAAACTCCATCCCAAGATCCACACACCCATCCATCCTTCCACGCAATAAAACAGTGCAATGTGATATGCATGGCACATCACACTGGTTCTGAGTGGTGGCCTCCTGGACAGCGGGCCTGGGTTCAACTCGTCATTCTGGGGATTCTTCCATGTGGCTTAGGGGTCTTGCCTAGCCCGCGGTCACCTGAGGCGAGTAGTTAGCAAAGCTAACACCAGTAAAATAAGAGAGAGGTAGAACAGAGGAGTAGGTTGGAGCAGAATCTCAAAGAGCACAAGGGCTACAAGTTGGCCTTTACACCAATCACTTTGTTTCGCCTCATCCGCCACCTATGGAGGCACGATGAAGATACAGCACATCTCACCTGAACAGATCTTCACGCTTGTCCGGGGTTCCGCTGTATGCCACGATGTTCAGCTGCGGCGCCCAGTGCCTGAGCTCACGCATCCAGTTGGGCAGCACCGATGCAGGCGCCACAAGGAGGAATGGCCCCCTCACACTCCTCCACTCCACCAGAGCACACAGCAGCGCAATCACCTGCAGGGAGGTTTGAGTGAAGAATCCGTTGTCAGGTGTCATGTTTTTATGCATGTACATTCTTCCGTTGGATGTCGCAATAACACTTCCAGTGGCAGGAAACGACCTCATGCAAGAAGAAGGCTCCGCGGGCCCTGAAATTGACTGATGCCCGTGGGGTCCAGTGAGAAAAGCAGTGAGCTGAACATTGTGAAAGAGCCTGTACATGCCCTGCTCACGCTCCGCTCACCATTTTTTCTAAGTCTGGTCTGTGTGATCTCACTCTCTCTTGTCAGATGGCGAGCAGTGCCAATGTGCCATCGCCCACCAGGGCGTACAGCTACCTGGAAGATAACCTCAGACTGGACTTCTTCCAGCCAAGAGCTGCCCAGCACCTTGACACACTGGTCAGGAAGCAAAGGACTCCACCTGCTACATGTCGGACAAGAGGATGCGCTGGTGGAACGGACCTCCCAGTCCCTCTCAAGGGACCCCTCAGTGCTCTTCCTTTTTTTTGGCTGTGGGCTGCAATGCATCATGTGCGTGTTGGTGTGCGTGTTGTGATGGGCTCGTGAAGTGCTTCCTACCACTTGTGCTTCCAACGGACAATCAAGCGAGAAGAAATGTCAATGTGGATTCCACGTGTACACAGTGTACGGTGTTCTCCTGCAGTCACCAAGACGAGGTGCATCTGAGACAGAGAGAGAATACCACTGTCTATAGATCGTAAGCCTATTCCTCTTTTGCAGCTGCGCTCACCTGCACGGTCTTGCCCAGCCCCATCTCGTCCGCAAGGATGCCGTTGACGCCACCGTCGTGCAGAGAGAGCAGCCAGCGCAGACCATCTTGCTGGTACCTGTGGTGGCCGCACAGCGGATGCATGTGGCATGCAGGGTAGCAAGGATATTCCTCACATGTTTTGCAAACTTCTCACAGAGAATCCACTGTTTATGGCACCTGTGTGGCCTGCACATCGGATGCACATGGTACGCAGGGTACGCAAGTGAGAACCGACTTGAGAGGAGTGGTGGAAACATTCGTAGGGAAGCTGGGCATGAGGGACACATTGCTTTGGCGGAAAGGGTCACAATGGGAGCAGGAATCAGTGGGGCGCAGGGTACTGGTCAGCAGCCTTGTGACTCGGAGAACTTACAGATGGAGGTCTCCACCTGTTAGTAGCGTCGGTTTGTCCACACACTCCCTGTTGAGCACAGAGCGACAGCATGGAAACCTGTAAGTGAACGCTCCTAAGCTCGATTCAGGACAGAACAGGAGTTCCACTAGCAGCTGCACAAGGCAGCACGGTGAAATGTATTTTGGTTGGCAACGGTCAGAACTGAGAGCAGAATACAGTCTGGAACCAAATACAAAATGGACAAAACAGCAAAAACAAACAAGCAAAAAATACAAATTTTCTGGCTTTCAAGGCTTGGGACTAGGGGCATGTGGCCCTTGGGGATTACTCTTTACAAGATGGCAGGGTGGTGTGATCAGCTAGTGGAATTGCAGGAAGCTTTGCCCACAACAAGGCAACGAGAATCCAAGGGACTCGCTGAGTCCAAAGAAACCCTCAACAGCTGGAAAAGCAGACTGCAGGAGAGACAGCTTCTCACAGAGTACTGAGGTCTGTCCCGATCGTCTGGCGCCCACTCTCTGCTTTCTGCATGAAGGAGGATCACATCACGTGCACACATCCACAACTCAGAAGATTCAGAACTCCTAATAGCTCCTCAAAGGAAGAAATCTGAGGCTTTCCGACACCAAGGAGGACACGGGTGCACCACGGCTTGATGGTTCGGTCACAATTCATGCAACAAAGGGAGGTGGAGGAGGGGTTCGATGCGTTATTCAGGAATGTGTCTTGGCTGTGTTCCATGAAATACCCCCCTGATTCTTAATTTCGATTATGATTGATTTCTGTCTCGTCGAATTTAAGGCAGTTTTTTCTTTCGACGAATTTCATGGATCACATAATTAATTTCCATAATTGTTCGTCGAATTTTAGGGTTCAGTTTTTATCGTTCTCATTTGCATGATCTCTGCTTATTTCTTTCTAGCACCTGGAGAAAGAAGAAAGAGTGGGCGTATTTCTGAGCGGATCGCTTTCGACTTCCCCCGTGTGCAAGTCGGTCTGAATTCGCGCATCTGACAGGCTGACAGTCTGACATTGCGCGTGCGAGCAGCGGACCAGGCTGTTCAAAGTGCGAGTTTGAAATTTGAACGGCCAGAACTCTCGCGCACAATGCGCGAAGTGGTTGCTCTCACCACAGGTTCGTCGAATGTAAAGAACACAAAAATGCTGGCAAAACCCTTTAGTCGAAATTTAAGTGCCAAAAATCCATGAATTCGACCAATAAGGATCACTAAGTTAATTCGAACCCAAAAAATCACATCGAATTTAAGGATCACATAATGCCTAAAATCTCAAACGTCGAATTTAAAGATCAGGGGGGTAGATGTAATAAGACCATGCACTGTCTCAGTTAAGTGTGCTAGCAATGCTGCCCCACAAAATTGGATCGAGACCCTCGTACGCGCCTAGTGCACTGCTCTTGCTCAAAAGAGTCCACACCTCACACGTTACCTCAAAGAGTGACATCTGTTGCCCTTCTTCCCGCTCCGATTGTTTGCTCTGCTTGTTCTGGTGTTGGCCGTGATGCCGTTTTGACTGCTGTGCTCTGCTCAGCCTAGAAGACAGCTTCCTCAGGCACTCCTCTGTGCCCTCCAGAATCTCTTGCACGCGGCTTGACTTCATCTCCTGGTCAGACAAAACATACAGCAGCCACGTATGCACGGAGGAGGAGGCTTGACCAAACCCCACTCCCCCTCCCCCCCTCCTTCCCCCCTTCCCAAAAAACGAGGGGGATTTTTGAGAGAAATGGAGTTGACGTGACGAGAAAGCAGACTGCAACTTTAGCTGCTGCTTCAGTGGTGCTGTATGCATCAGTGCCTCAGGCCTCTTCCGCCACTGCTGTCGCCATGGCTGCCACTTCTGCTGCAGAAGCAGCTGTTGTTGCCGCTGCTGCCACCGCCCGGGAAATTATCTCTTTGGAAGAGCTAGAGTCTCAGTGAGCTAGGGTACCATCAGCCTTTTTAGAAAAGCAAGGAAAAGAAGAAATCATGGACCATGCAGAGCCATCCTCTAGTGGCCAGGTGTTTCTGAGAAAGATCACCTTTGCAAGCTTGAGGTAGCCGTCCATGTCGTTGCTTTTCAGGAACTCAATGCGCTCCCGCTGGATGCGCATCTTGCGCTCCTCATGCTCCTTTCGCCGTTGCGTGTGGTATGCCACCACTGCCGTGCTCAGGATGGTACATTTCTCTGTAGCCTCCTGTCGCATTTTCTGTGATTTCTCCCTGAGCCATGTGTAACGGGAAAATGAAAGAAAGAGAACAGTGAAATGTAAGGATCATGTAGGTTTCGAGGGCGCAACTGGAAGCTACAAACAAAAAGAGGTCCCCCACTTATTCCCCCTTTCTTCCTCATCAGTGAATAGGAATGAAACTTGGATTCTCTAGGTTTCATGCCTTTTCAATGATGAGGAAGAAAGGGGGAGGGAGTGACAGATCTCTTGTCACCTATGTAAGCCCCACACACAAAACATTTGCTGGATCCTCATGTTGGGGCTTGCGTGGTACCCTACTACCGGATAAATTCGGATAAAAATTAATTACCCTCGGGCTCGACCCTGTTGCATAATTAGGTTTCCCCCCTTGTAGCTAGTGTGCGGAAATTCTTTCTGAAACCTGCGCTACCCATCGAAGACATCACCCACGCACATTTCGGATCCAACGTCTCCAATTGGACCATTGGGAATAGTTTTCCCGCCCTTGCTACCTACTTACGGCTAACCCCACCAAACAGTCCACTCCTGCCCGCCTATTTCCGTAATTATTCTTTCGCACGTGAGATGTGCCCGTCGCTACCAATATTTCCAGCCGAATGTCCACCCAACAAACCCGGCTAGCTGTCCAGCCTATACTCCGCCACAAGGCAAATACCGATGACACTCTTTTCTCTCCAACCTGGAATGGATACAGTATGGTAACATCCGCCTTGTTCTCATGACCTGCTGGAACGTTTAGGAAAGGCCACCGCAATTGTCCCTGAGAAACATGCATCCTCCAGAACGAAAGCGGGAGAAGTTTCTCGCCAGAAAAACAACAGATCTATTCTCAGCCCTGGACTGAAGCCCAAACATGNCGCAAGGCAAATACCGATGACACTCTTTTCTCTCCAACCTGGAATGGATACAGTATGGTAACATCCGCCTTGTTCTCATGACCTGCTGGAACGTTTAGGAAAGGCCACCGCAATTGTCCCTGAGAAACATGCATCCTCCAGAACGAAAGCGGGAGAAGTTTCTCGCCAGAAAAACAACAGATCTATTCTCAGCCCTGGACTGAAGCCCAAACATGTCTTCCTCACCTGTGGGCATGCAGCTGCTGCATGAACCGTTTGATCCCCACTTTGTTTGCCTCACCGCCATCGTTCTCCTTCCCTTCTCTCTTCCTTTTCTTAGCAGACGACGTCACTCTGCTCGACAGGCTTCCATCTTTCTTGATTTTCCCTTGCTGCTGTTGCTTCTGCTTCAAACGTTTCTGGGCATGGTTGCCAGATGAACCTCTGCAAAATCTTGCATGATAATGCTGTTGAGGCCATGACAGCAGAAGTGCTGGCTCCTGTGATGCTTTCAGCATCTGCCTGCAAGCATCAACGGACACAGTTGCACATAAATAAGTGGTTCTCCCGACATAACCAAGATGCCACGAGCAATTTCTGTTTTTTTTTCTCTTTAATTTGTTTTTCTTTCCTTCGCCCTGGAGCCATTGCTTAGTTCACAAGCAGATGAGACAACTCGCCACGGATTAGCACAACCACGTAGCATAGAAAGACTATGCCGCTATAAGAACAGAGGAATTCAGTTTAATAGTGCAGAGCGGCCCATTGGAGAAATCATGAGCGGCCAAAATTCACAATTGGTCTTCCTGTGCGCTGCAGTGCAGCAGCTCACGCAAAGACGGCAGTGGTCCCAAACGCTTGTTGTCGAAGTTTTCGCCTCCGAAACTTGTCACGCTGGTTCAATGATGGCTCAACTTTGATCCCCAAGAAAGTCGACGTGAATCACGTCTCACTCTTCATGATAAAGCTCAGTGTAAGGAATTTTTTTCGTTTTTCCACAATGCATCGGCCCCAGTGTGCACACAGCGTACCTTCGCACTTTCAACTGGAGGTCAAGAAGCGCCTCCCACTTCTGAGACGCACTGACTTCTTTGGTTTCTGGACCTTCATCTGTAGACGCAGAGAATGGTTCATGAGTAGACGATGCCGGCGCATGTGCCTTATGGATGGTGGGCAGTTGTGCACTGAAAAAGGGGGCCTGCAGTGAACCCAGGCAGAGTGGAAATTCAACAAGAAATTGACGTGTGATGAACTAAAAAAATTAGAGGCCCTGAGAGGTCAGCAGACCCTGGAAGCCAGAGCATCTAATCGATCTGTGGCAGCTCTCATTTCCCTTTTCACGGAGAACGAGGAATTCCATTCCTTTCACCGTCACAAGAAAAGGGTCTCCCAAATTCTTTTTCCAAAAGTAGTGCAGCTCGCTTGAATAGCTTCGAAAAGTAATGCAGTTCGCCCAAGCTCGGCAAACCAAATCATCATACAGCAAATCGGAGCTTTCTCCAGATAGGTTAGTCATCTTGAGATGCAAATCACTCCTGACCTGGACATACACTCTTGGTGACCTAGAAGATGCGGTGTTTTTTGTGTGGTGGACATGCACCGTCAGCGCTTCTGCCGCCGGAACATCGGGTCGGTTTAATGCACTCACGCCCGTGAATGCCGCGACTCTTAGAAGCACATCGGCAGGAAAGCCTCCTGCTGGAGCTGCAGCAGCCGGAGAATTGAGACGTTCCTTCATCTGCCATGGCTGCTCGGAAGAGTGTTGGCAGGTGACGCAAGACAACGTGGCTCTGTGCAGCTGTGGAACCGATGGTGAAGACATCGGCGGCGTTGCTGGGGGGCGGCTGGACGAGTTTGGAGCTCTCTGACGAAGGATGAATCTCATGGCATCTCACGTTTCCACCACCACTTTTTCTTGTTTGTTTCCGACAAGCGTCAGGTGAGTCAAGCTGGCAGGCAAGCATCAGCGAGCGAGTCAGCATTGCTGGCGGCCTCGGGTCATGTCGCGACTCGCGAGGGTCGATGAAGGCCCTGTGCGCCGCGCACGTGAGGATTCGAACGGGGAGGTCTGGTGGAACATATGGGCTGAACTGCACACTGGATGGGCCCAACGTCACCTTACTATGCAATCTAATGGAAAGGCCAGGCGCATAATTTCTAATCAAGCTTCTGACATCTTCTTAGGGTATTGTCAGACCATCACGTGATGGTCTTTTTAGCTGCATTCTGGAAATGCTTTACATTCGACGGCTTCGATGTTCGCATCTGTACGGACCATCCATTCGGATGGCCTCCCGCCAAGTGGTCATCTGTGCAGGCCATCATGCGATACGCCTTCGAGTCCGTGACCCTGAAGCAGTTTCTATAACAGCAAACTGAAAGAAGCGATGGACCATGGTCACGTGCAGGTTCTCTCAATCATCAAGCGATGAGCTTGATGGAACGGATGGCGTCTTGCGAGGAACAAATGGCGGTCGTGATGGTCTACCAGGAAATGTTACTTCGGGCGAGAAGCGAACCCCGTAGCTGTACGTACGGAAGAAGAAATCGAAGCTGTCCATTTCTTGAAATTCAATGGTTTTTCCACTTTTAAATTGGCGGGAGGACCATCACGTGAAAGTCTGACAATACCCTTCGACTTGTGCACGTGTTGACACAATGTCACCTGTTTTTTTGCTTTCAACATGTGTCAAGTACAAAGCCGTTCATTCATTCACTCATTCATTTGAAAAGAAATGGCTCAATGGTCCACTCTTTGGTCTTACTTTGAACATATAAATGGGGGTAGTCAATGCTTCTCATTTTGATACTTGTCCACATCATGTCCACATCATTTAGAGGGTCTCAGAAAGAATTACAAAAAAGTGGACTTACGATCATCGACATAAATGATAACAAGTTTTGCACTGAAGTTTTCCCTTAAAGCTAACTTGTTTGGTGTGAGGGTATGTTCTCTTGGAGCCGCAAAGGCGCACAATCACTTTCATCTGTGCGTTAGAACAGCATGCGGACGTGTTTTGCCGTGTAGCCTGTGGATTACAACAGCTCAGCTTGCACGCGTCCAACTTTCTCCAGTCTTTCTTGTCTATACATCCGACTGATTACCCTGAAGTGAACCGGACAAGTTGTTCGGCAGTCGCGCGGGCATGTGATTACGTTTATCCAAGCGTCTCCAAAGGAGCGAACCTTATGTTCAATTACCCAACTGTTCTACCACATGTCAGCGGGCGGAAGGGCGTGGGTGTGCTTTGGAACAGTTGATTCCAGCCATCTTATGAAAATGACGTAATAGTGTGAAGGATATGAAATGAGTGAGCAGTTCAAGTGCATCGAAGGTATAACAATCCCCATGCAATAATCAAATGCATAAGAGCACTTCCCCCTCGAGGACTGGGGCATGAATGTCAGCATAAGAGCACTTCCCCCTCGAGGACTGGGGCATGAATGTCATTAAATATAGCAGTCACATCCCATTTCAAGTCATCGCAAGGCTGTGCTGAAGGACCCTGTGCTGGACAACTCCATCGTGTGCCATGGTCTAGACATCTTCATGGTCGCCGCTGAAGCCTACATTGCTGGGTCTACCATAAACACAAGCAAGCCGCGTTTATTGTGTGAAACAAAGGAGTCTTTTGCATGTGACATGGACGCAAGCAGCGATTACCCTCGCAGGCCAGACAGTCAAACTGTTGCAGTAGGAAATCGGCACCTACTCAAATCTTTTGCACTAGTGCCACTTGATTGAATAGCTAGCCAGGTGCGTGGACAAAAAATCGGTACCTACTCAAAGCTGGGCTTCTCTGGGAATGTGCACCCAGACCGCTGAATGATTACATTGGCAGCATAGTTGCCTGCTCGAACACATTCCTCAATGGGTTTGCCTTGAACCAGTTGGGACAAGAAGCCACCGACAAAGGAATCACCTGCAAGCCATGGTGCAACGAGAACATGGTTAGTGATGACCAACGCCTTCAACAATGGGGCCTGCAGGTTGGAAATTTAGGATGCTTGCACAAGTGAATGGCTGGACATCTTCCATTTCTGACTGTGCAAGGGTGGATTGCAAGGAAGGGAATTGGCGCATCAAAGACCCCTTTCGTGTCGGAGGTGACACATCTGCATTCACTTACCAGCACCATTCGTGTCCACGAGGTCTTCCTTCTTCACCAGAATGACTGGATAGGTTGTGACCTGAAAAACGTGACAAAGCACTTTCGTCACAATCGACACTAGATGCCATATTCTGGGGAGGTGGCATGCAAAGGAAGCTTCTTTGGCTTCTGCCTTCTCGTCCGCCATGTGACGGAGCTTTTCCAGAACGCTGGAGTTGAGCTGCCTGTGGACGTGCAGAATGAGATCAGGCAGGCCAGACCAAGTGCTTCCTGCAACCAGAACAGTTTTCTAAAACGGTGCTGCCTCCCCTGTGGATGCTGACGTAGCCTCTGGTTCAAGAGAGGTCGTGAAGAGGGGATTTGCTTCTGCAAGGCGAAATTCGAAGCTCAGTCGCCACCTGCTCCCATTATGTTTGCTGTGGCTACTTCAGACTGCCTCTCGCAACGCGCTCTCTGTCTGTGTATTCTAACTCCAATACTACATGTGCTGTTCTTTGCTGCCCTGTTGCTTCTGCACGGTACAAATTTCCTCAACTCCAGTACTTCCTGCTCTTGCTGCTTCAGTCACTGGTGGAAAAACTTTTGCTATCCCCACATGTGCGGCCGCCGTCAATGCAGCTGCGCCACACCACCTCCACCCCCTGCTCCCACTGCTGCTGCTACTACAGCTGCTGCTGCTGCTGCTGCTGCTGCTGCTGCTGCTGCTGCTGCTGCTGCTGCTGCTGTTGCTGCTGCTGCTGCTGCTGTTGCTGGTAATGCTGCTGCTGCTGTTGCTGGTAATGCTGCTGCTGCTACTGCCTCTTCTGCTGCCGCCTCTGCTGCCGCTTCTGCTGCCGCTTCTGCTGCTGCTGCTGCTGCTGCTGCTGCTGGTGGTGGTGGTGGTCCTGCTGCTGCTGCTGCCGCTGCTGCCGCTGCTGCCGCTGCTGCCGCTGCTAAAGCTGCTGCTGCTGCGGCAGATGGTGTGAAGAGAGTTGCACACACTGATAGTACTTGACTTCTTATATACTTCCAAACATTATAAAAAACTAGAGGCCGCAACATTATGATTTCACACTTAACAATTCCTTTTCACTCTTGCAGTACAACAATGCCATCATGGTAAAAAAAATTCCTCAGAAAATTTTAACACCCGCTCATTTGCTGGATCTGCATTTTACATTATTATTAGATTCTGAGGCTTCTCCAAACTACCCCCTCATCCCTTCACACAGCCCCTCATGCAGCCCATAAAACCTCCTGCAAGCACTCACCTTTCCATCTGCTGCCACAACCGTTGGGTCTTTGCCTTGTGTGATGACAGCAATGCGCTTCCTGGATTCATTGATCTTTGGCAGTTGAGAGATCTTCAGGGCAATCTCCTCAACATTCTCCGTCTGCAGCCAGTCCAGGCACCATCCATTCGATGTTCACGGACAGTTCGTATGTCGAATAATCAGAAGAATCCACTCAAGTGAATCATTGTTCAGGACATACCTCCCAGCCTTGTGCCTTGGAAAAGGCCACGGCCTCAGTCTCGTTGCCAAAAAGGTAATCAACGTAGCTGCACGAACACAAGGTGAAACGTTACTAAGTAATCGTACTGCAGGACGGTTGCTACCTGGTGTTCTGCGAACAACAAACTTACGGGAAAGCCTCAAGGAGAGGGCCCTTGAAGAATTCGCAGATGAATGGTGCTGCAAGGTTCATGCAGAAGACCTGAACACCGCACACCAAGAATGTCACGTCAGGTGCGCAAATTTTAGGAAAGGAATCAGTTTTGGGCACGGAAATGGAACTGCAACAACCACATACCTTGTTTTTCTCCGCTGCATGCTTTGCGACCTTCATGATCGACTCAGGAGAGACGGTCAGAAAGAAACCAGCGATGTAGTAGAACTGAGCCTTCTCCACTGCACAATGGGCCATAAACTAGTGTTCTGAACCATTGAACGCAGAGGATCCACTTCCAGTTTACTTTACTGTGCTGACAACCAGAATGTGACGATGAATTCAGTCCAATCGAATGCGTTTGCTGCGTAATTCATTCTCAAGACATCAAAAGTCAGGGTTGCGATCAGAGCTTAACTCACCAAGAGCCCAGTTCTCTGGCTGCTCCAAGTGATCGGTTTTGTAGTGGTTTGCGGCAGCCAGGTTCGCAATAAGAGATCTGCAGGAACGGACGGGTATGGCTCAATCAGGGAGGCTGAGGAGCGCGGAGGCAGAGGATGAAACGATTTGACCAGAGGCGGGGGATTCAACGAACCTCTCGCCCCCTACAATCAAGACGCCGCAGGTGCCAGTAGGCTGGGTCTCATCCTCGCGATAGTGGACCTGCATTGTATTTTAAGAATAAACCAGAGGAGATTCATGCAGCTGCTTACCCCTCGAATTTTGGTTCGAGAAACAGAGATGTGGAGTCAGACCATACCTTGACACCAACGTCGGAGCAGTTCTTGATCATCTCCTTCCCAAACTCATCCTTGCCAATGCAGCCCATGTAGGAGACAGCATGAGGAGTTTGCAGCATCCACTGCAGATATCAACAATTGTACACATGGCACCGGACACGTCAGAAAGTTTTCTTTCGAGCGACCACAGGGTGAGGAACAGAGGTGCGACACGCATGTACTTACTTGGGCGACGCGGATGGAGTTTTGCGTAGCGCCTGAACATTCAACCCACAGCGGAATCGGAAACTAGTTAGGTTTCGCACAGGGGTGGAATACATTTACAAATCTGAGGCATGAGGCTGTCGCCTTGGGAAAACTACAGGGCTCTTCCGAACACTGACCTCCAGCAATGTATTCGACTTTGTAGTTGTCAACGAGTTCCTTGTACCTGGTACAGTACAAAATTTACAACGAGTGGATTCAGCACGGTACTTAGGCAACCTAAAGGGCACTTCGCTTCATAGTCGGGAATCGCAAGGAAAGCTTCTCACACCGCTTCTACCTCTCGTTGTCCTTACATGGGCACGTGCTTCTCTTCGGCGAGAATGGCATTGTTGAGCTTCACATCGTATCTGAACGCAGAGGCGAAAACGGAGTGCAGATGAGACTAAGATCTCCCGCGGAGCAGTGCTGAGGGAAAGACGGAATAGGCTGCAGAGGAAGAGAACGGCGTACTTCTCGAGGAAAGCGGTGTCCACCACTGCTGAAATGTCCAGCAGGGGGTTGCCCATGCCCAACAAAATCCCCTCCTGAACCATCTTGTGAATGCGAGGTGCAACGGTGGCAAAAAACCGAGAGGAGCCGCACCAGCGACCTCTGCGTATGAGAACTAGAAGAAGCGACAGCAGAGTCGATTCAGGTGAAAATGGTCTCAAAGGAAGTGGACCAGCTCCATGAAATCCCACACCGACGAAGCGACCAACTGCACTTCCGACGGGCCGAGCCGCATCAAGTCCAGCTGACGCATCATGGCCCGCGACTGTGCCGCCAGCACCGCCGTCTGCCGTCGCAGGAGCTCTAGCAAATCCGACCTCACAGCCACGAGCACGAGCAGCAGCACCAGCAGCTGGTCCAGCACCCCCCATCGCTGCTGCCCTGGCAGCTGAGGCCAGGCGTGACAGGCCCCGCAAGGCCGGCTCACGTGGCATCCTTCCACTCCTCTGCTCGATGCCAAGCACTTCTTTCCCGCCCTTTGCCGGAGGTGCTCATCTCCCTACGCGCTACTGGTGGAGGCCCCGGGGCACACGGGAAAAAGTGCTCCGTCTCCAGCCTTGCGAGCTTCGTCTGGAGAGCGTGAGGCAGCTTCGCGACAGCATTGTCGTAATCTCGTTCGCGCAGTTTGCGAAAGTAGCTTGTGCCTTCCACGTAAGCTCCTCGTTCTTCCTTCAACCGAGGAATATTAGGAAACAACAGATGTTGAAAAGCGATCGATAAGGACTCTTACATGACTCCGTCTGGGAAGGGGTGGGATCAGGACAAAGAAGTCATGGAAAATAAACCCGACCTCGAGAAGCAATATCCGGGAACTGCGAGGATTTACCAGAGTGTGATCAAAATGAAACATCTTAGACCACACCTTGTTCAATAGATGAATATTTTTTCATGTAGCCTCGTTCACAACTCTGATGTGTGTTGGTTTTTTCGCATCTCTCATTGTGCTCTGTTGTGTCCTCCCGGCTTGTGTACATCGGCGTGCAGATGACTGACGGCGAGACTCGACGCTGATGGAGTGTCTTCCGGTGGAGCCGACGCACGCTGAGGTCTTCTCGCAGTTCGCTGGAGCCTCCTCTCTCCGGCGACGTGCTCAGCTCCATCGGCAGGCCTCCTCGGCGGTCGTGCTGCCGGCGGTCATTGACACCGCAGTTGCTTCTTGCATGCGTCCAGCGCGTCCCATCGCTTCTGCATCGTCATGCACTGCCTAGGGTCCCAGTTGCATGTTGCATGGCCCTGTTTGGCAACATAAACCGTCGTGGGCACTATCTGGGTTTAGGCTGCCATAACTCCTCGCTACTATTTTTCTAGCAGATTCTGACCGCACGACTGCGTTTGCAGCGTCGGTATTATGGTATGGTCCAGTTTTCAGGCAAAACGGACGATGCCCGGGTTTTGGGCTGTCGGCTGTCTGGCAGGCCTCACCGAGAAAACCTGCCAGCCTGAACTGAGTTATTTTCTGATTGGCTGATGAACTGAGTAACAAGATCTACAGAGCTGGGGGGGGGGGCTAGAACTTGGAGGGGTCCCCCATTGCTGTTCATTCTTCATACCTAATCAGTCATTATCAGTTTTCAGCTGCTTTCTGGCGCTAACTCTGGCGCGCGCGTTTCTGAGTAACAAAACCCAGAGCTTCCAGACTTAGACTCTAGAGCAGCAGACTGAGGGGGCAGCTGACCTAAGCAACGAGCGTGGAAGCCCGCACGCTGCATCAACAACGCTGCTGCCCCAACCTNTGTTCATTCTTCATTCCTAATCAGTCATTATCAGTTTTCAGCTGCTTTCTGGCGCTAACTCTGGCGCGCGCGTTTCTGAGTAACAAAACCCAGAGCTTCCAGACTTAGACTCTAGAGCAGCAGACTGAGGGGGCAGCTGACCTAAGCAACGAGCGTGGAAGCCCGCACGCTGCATCAACAACGCTGCTGCCCCAACCTACTGCATAGTTTCCTTTTTGGTATCAGAGCCAGAGCGTAGCAGCAGCAGCAGAAGACTGGCGAACAGGTGCCAGACAACGCCGGCGGACCCCCATACGCGCCAGTGCAGAGGAAATGCTGCCGGATTTTTTCCGGCAGCATTGACCCTCCTGGTGGCGGCGTCAGATTTTTTCCCACCGCCACTGGGCCAGGGGAAATGCTACCGAAATTTTTTCGGCAGCACTGACCCCCACGCGTGATGCGAGGAGGTGAGCGGCAGGCGGCGTCTGACATCCGTGGGCGACGACGCACGCGGCAACGTCACCCAGGTGCAGTGACTGGCACCACCAGCAGCAGCAGCTCGCAGCAGCCCACAGCAACAGCAGCTCGCAGCAGCAGCAGCCCGCAGCAGCAGCAGCTCGCAGCAGCAGTAGCAGCAGCATGCAGCAGCAGCGTGCAGCAGCAGCAGCAGCAGCCCGGAGCAGCAGCCGGTTGCAGCAGCCCGCAGCAGCAGCAGGCAGCAGCCGCAGCAGCGTGCAGCAGCAGCAGCGGGCTGTAGCAGCTGCTGCAGCGAGCTGTAGCAGCCGCCAACTGCAGCAGCAGCAGCAGCAGCAGCAGCGAGCAGCAGCTGCCAGCCGCGGCTGCTGCTGCCCGCTGCTCGCAGCGAGCGAGCAGCGAGCAGCAGCCCGCTGCTGCCAGCGAGCAGCAGCTCGCTGCTGCT
>SZWC01003199.1:70550-83050 GCA_023375785.1 Penium margaritaceum
AACAAGAGACAGACCACATGCATTGCAACACCCCATAGACTAGTGAACAAAAATGATCCCCCACCACATACACTGCCCAATACAATGTACCAATACACTCCCCCCTCCCACCCTCACACAACAAGAGACAGAGAACATGCACTACAACACCTCATACACTAGTGAACAAAAATAGACCCCCACCACATGCACTGCCCAATTCAATGTACCAGTACGCTGGCGCCCCCACCCACCTCCACCCACACACAACAAGAGACAGACCACATGCATTGCAACGCCCCATACACTAGTGAACAAAATTAACCCTCACCACATACACTGCCCAATACAATGTACCAATACACTGGCGCCCCATCCCCCCCATCCCCCCCAAACATGTAATAGTGTATTGCAAGAGTGTATTGGACAGTGTATCATAAAATGTATGGCAATTCACATTGAATATACACTAGTGTACACACCTCCAAAAACAAACAACAATTTTTTCAACGACACACGGATTGCATTGCAACACCCCATGCACTAGTGAACAAAATTAACCCCCAACCACATACACTGCCCAATAACATTTACCGATACACTCCCCCCCCCCACCCCCCACCCTCCCCCCTCCACCCACCTCCACCTACACACAACAAGAGACAGACCACATGCATTGCAACGCCCCATACACTAGTGAACAAAATTANAAATACACACACATTCCAAGCTATTTCCGTACCATGACATGTCCAAACCAGTTCAAAACCAAGACAGTGAACATGAAACGATCAACATATACGAACCTTCCATCACATTTTATTGAGACAAACGACACCTTCTGCAAAAGTACCCAATTGCTCCATCAGTTACTGAGGACATGCAAAGAAACTTCCTTGGAACAAACCATACGCAGGAATGGGTACAGGCAACTAACATCACGACAAGACGCTTATATACCGACAAAAAGTGAACAACAATGGCCTCAGATGACACTTGAACACATTTCAATTTATCCCCCCCCCAAACAAGTAAGAGTGTATGGCAATTCACTTTGAACATACACTAGTGTACACACCTCCAAAAACAAACTACAATATTTTCAAGGACACACGGATTGCATTGCAACACCCCATACACTAGTGAACAATATCAACTGCCCACCACATACACTGCCCAATACAATTTACAAGTACACTTCCCCCCCTCCCACCCCCCACCCTCCCTTCTCCACCCACCTCCACCCACACACAACAAGAGACAGACCACATGCATTGCAACGCCCCATACACTAGTGAAAAAAATTAACCCTCCACCACATACACTGCCCAATTCAATGTACCAGTACACTGGCGCCCCATCCCCCCCATCCCCCCCAAACATGTAATAGTGTATTGCAAGAGTGTATTGGACAGTGTATCACAATATGTATGGCAATTCACTTTGAAGATACACTAGTGTACACACCTCCAAAGACAAACAACAATAATTTCAACGACACACGGATTACATTGCAACACCCCATACACTAGTGAACAATATTAACTGCCCACCACATACACTGCCCCATACAATGTACCAATACACTCCCCCCTCCCCCCCTCACACAACAAGAGACAGCGAACATGCACTGCAACACCTCATACACTAGTGAACAGAATCAACCCCCCACCACATACACTGCCCCATACAATGTACCAATACACTCCCCCCTCCCCCCCTCACACAACAAGAGACAGCGAACATGCACTGCAACACCTCATACACTAGTGAACAGAATCAACCCCCCACCACATACACTGCCCCATACAATGTACCAATACACTCCCCCCTCCCCCCCTCACACAACAAGAGACAGCGAACATGCACTGCAACACCTCATACACTAGTGAACAGAATCAACCCCCCACCACATACACTGCCCCATACAATGTACCAATACACTCCCCCCTCCCCCCCTCACACAACAAGAGACAGCGAACATGCACTGCAACACCTCATACACTAGTGAACAGAATCAACCCCCCACCACATACACTGCCCCATACAATGTACCAATACACTCCCCCCTCCCCCCCTCACACAACAAGAGACAGCGAACATGCACTGCAACACCTCATACACTAGTGAACAGAATCAACCCCCCACCACATACACTGCCCCATACAATGTACCAATACACTCCCCCCTCCCCCCCTCACACAACAAGAGACAGCGAACATGCACTGCAACACCTCATACACTAGTGAACAGAATCAACCCCCCACCACATACACTGCCCCATACAATGTACCAATACACTCCCCCCTCCCCCCCTCACACAACAAGAGACAGCGAACATGCACTGCAACACCTCATACACTAGTGAACAGAATCAACCCCCCACCACATACACTGCCCCATACAATGTACCAATACACTCCCCCCTCCCCCCCTCACACAACAAGAGACAGCGAACATGCACTGCAACACCTCATACACTAGTGAACAGAATCAACCCCCCACCACATACACTGCCCCATACAATGTACCAATACACTCCCCCCTCCCCCCCTCACACAACAAGAGACAGCGAACATGCACTGCAACACCTCATACACTAGTGAACAGAATCAACCCCCCACCACATACACTGCCCCATACAATGTACCAATACACTCCCCCCTCCCCCCCTCACACAACAAGAGACAGCGAACATGCACTGCAACACCTCATACACTAGTGAACAGAATCAACCCCCCACCACATACACTGCCCCATACAATGTACCAATACACTCCCCCCTCCCCCCCTCACACAACAAGAGACAGCGAACATGCACTGCAACACCTCATACACTAGTGAACAGAATCAACCCCCCACCACATACACTGCCCCATACAATGTACCAATACACTCCCCCCTCCCCCCCTCACACAACAAGAGACAGCGAACATGCACTGCAACACCTCATACACTAGTGAACAGAATCAACCCCCCACCACATACACTGCCCCATACAATGTACCAATACACTCCCCCCTCCCCCCCTCACACAACAAGAGACAGCGAACATGCACTGCAACACCTCATACACTAGTGAACAGAATCAACCCCCCACCACATACACTGCCCCATACAATGTACCAATACACTCCCCCCTCCCCCCCTCACACAACAAGAGACAGCGAACATGCACTGCAACACCTCATACACTAGTGAACAGAATCAACCCCCCACCACATACACTGCCCCATACAATGTACCAATACACTCCCCCCTCCCCCCCTCACACAACAAGAGACAGCGAACATGCACTGCAACACCTCATACACTAGTGAACAGAATCAACCCCCCACCACATACACTGCCCCATACAATGTACCAATACACTCCCCCCTCCCCCCCTCACACAACAAGAGACAGCGAACATGCACTGCAACACCTCATACACTAGTGAACAGAATCAACCCCCCACCACATACACTGCCCCATACAATGTACCAATACACTCCCCCCTCCCCCCCTCACACAACAAGAGACAGCGAACATGCACTGCAACACCTCATACACTAGTGAACAGAATCAACCCCCCACCACATACACTGCCCCATACAATGTACCAATACACTCCCCCCTCCCCCCCTCACACAACAAGAGACAGCGAACATGCACTGCAACACCTCATACACTAGTGAACAGAATCAACCCCCCACCACATACACTGCCCCATACAATGTACCAATACACTCCCCCCTCCCCCCCTCACACAACAAGAGACAGCGAACATGCACTGCAACACCTCATACACTAGTGAACAGAATCAACCCCCCACCACATACACTGCCCCATACAATGTACCAATACACTCCCCCCTCCCCCCCTCACACAACAAGAGACAGCGAACATGCACTGCAACACCTCATACACTAGTGAACAGAATCAACCCCCCACCACATACACTGCCCCATACAATGTACCAATACACTCCCCCCTCCCCCCCTCACACAACAAGAGACAGCGAACATGCACTGCAACACCTCATACACTAGTGAACAGAATCAACCCCCCACCACATACACTGCCCCATACAATGTACCAATACACTCCCCCCTCCCCCCCTCACACAACAAGAGACAGCGAACATGCACTGCAACACCTCATACACTAGTGAACAGAATCAACCCCCCACCACATACACTGCCCCATACAATGTACCAATACACTCCCCCCTCCCCCCCTCACACAACAAGAGACAGCGAACATGCACTGCAACACCTCATACACTAGTGAACAGAATCAACCCCCCACCACATACACTGCCCCATACAATGTACCAATACACTCCCCCCTCCCCCCCTCACACAACAAGAGACAGCGAACATGCACTGCAACACCTCATACACTAGTGAACAGAATCAACCCCCCACCACATACACTGCCCCATACAATGTACCAATACACTCCCCCCTCCCCCCCTCACACAACAAGAGACAGCGAACATGCACTGCAACACCTCATACACTAGTGAACAGAATCAACCCCCCACCACATACACTGCCCCATACAATGTACCAATACACTCCCCCCTCCCCCCCTCACACAACAAGAGACAGCGAACATGCACTGCAACACCTCATACACTAGTGAACAGAATCAACCCCCCACCACATACACTGCCCCATACAATGTACCAATACACTCCCCCCTCCCCCCCTCACACAACAAGAGACAGCGAACATGCACTGCAACACCTCATACACTAGTGAACAGAATCAACCCCCCACCACATACACTGCCCCATACAATGTACCAATACACTCCCCCCTCCCCCCCTCACACAACAAGAGACAGCGAACATGCACTGCAACACCTCATACACTAGTGAACAGAATCAACCCCCCACCACATACACTGCCCCATACAATGTACCAATACACTCCCCCCTCCCCCCCTCACACAACAAGAGACAGCGAACATGCACTGCAACACCTCATACACTAGTGAACAGAATCAACCCCCCACCACATACACTGCCCCATACAATGTACCAATACACTCCCCCCTCCCCCCCTCACACAACAAGAGACAGCGAACATGCACTGCAACACCTCATACACTAGTGAACAGAATCAACCCCCCACCACATACACTGCCCCATACAATGTACCAATACACTCCCCCCTCCCCCCCTCACACAACAAGAGACAGCGAACATGCACTGCAACACCTCATACACTAGTGAACAGAATCAACCCCCCACCACATACACTGCCCCATACAATGTACCAATACACTCCCCCCTCCCCCCCTCACACAACAAGAGACAGCGAACATGCACTGCAACACCTCATACACTAGTGAACAGAATCAACCCCCCACCACATACACTGCCCCATACAATGTACCAATACACTCCCCCCTCCCCCCCTCACACAACAAGAGACAGCGAACATGCACTGCAACACCTCATACACTAGTGAACAGAATCAACCCCCCACCACATACACTGCCCCATACAATGTACCAATACACTCCCCCCTCCCCCCCTCACACAACAAGAGACAGCGAACATGCACTGCAACACCTCATACACTAGTGAACAGAATCAACCCCCCACCACATACACTGCCCCATACAATGTACCAATACACTCCCCCCTCCCCCCCTCACACAACAAGAGACAGCGAACATGCACTGCAACACCTCATACACTAGTGAACAGAATCAACCCCCCACCACATACACTGCCCCATACAATGTACCAATACACTCCCCCCTCCCCCCCTCACACAACAAGAGACAGCGAACATGCACTGCAACACCTCATACACTAGTGAACAGAATCAACCCCCCACCACATACACTGCCCCATACAATGTACCAATACACTCCCCCCTCCCCCCCTCACACAACAAGAGACAGCGAACATGCACTGCAACACCTCATATGCTAGTGAACAAAAATAGACCCCCACCACATACACTGTCCAATTCAATGTACCAATACACTGGCGCCCCCCCCACCCCAATGTACTACTACCAGCTGTTGCATGCAACAGGAAGCTTTGTACACTAATACAATGGTGTACAATGCCAATAGTGTATCTTGACCGGTCTGTCACCATATGCCTACGTACATTTCTATTGCAATGTACACGCAAAGAAACCCCGACCAAAAAAATAGTACACAGACCCAACAGTGTTCAACTTCAGTCTTACACACGGAACACATTCTATACACAATCAACTCAGTGCATGTGCGAATGTATTAGTACCTGAGGTATGTAATCTAGTATATCTGCCGTATACACAGATACTTGATGTATACCTCAAGTCCCCGAATATGCACAGATACTTGTGTACCTCAAGTCCCCGTATACCTCAAGTCCCCGAAGCGAATTGTCTTCTGGCTACTTGCCAGAGGTATAGGCAATCGCATGCGATTGCCTATACCTCTGGCAAGTAGCCAGAAGACAATTCGCTTCGGGGACTTGAGGCTCCTACCTTAATGGTATCAGCACCAACTCTAGAGGACCGTGTACGGCTTGGCCGTCCAGTGACATGGAGGGTTGTTTTGTACAAAGGAAGGTTTCGCATTTCCAAGGGGACAAGTGTGTTAGAATGAGATCCAAGGGCCTGCCTTTGCTAATTACCTTATAGGGATTAACGATGAAAACACCAAAAATAGTAAACTTTTCCTCAACATGCATCAATCCGTACGAAACGGATGAAAGATTTGAAGGACGAGGATTCTGTTGATTTGAGGAACTTGGATATGGCTATAAAAGTATGTTGTTTTTCATGGAAACTTAGGAAAAGGAAAGAAACATTACAATAAATATTGTTTGGATGGGAGCTCCAGTTTCTTTCCAATGGATGCTTAGAGTTAATGTGTCTCAAGTCTGGACTATCCCCATTCTAGGAAAAGATCAATGGGAAAGGCACAATGGCACATATGGTATCAGGTAGGTTGTTATGGGACCCGCCGGCCGAGGCGGTGTTTTCATCACCCTGGTGGCATAAAACACCTTATTTAAGGCCATGATTTATTCTACATGAAAAACCGTGCAGGTTTGGCCCAAGAACCGGGTCATTTAGTGCAAGGACGAGGAAGTTAAGGCTGGGCAAAGTTGGGTTGTGCGTGTCCGGAAAATGGACGAGAGCACCGGTTCGACCCCAACGAGGCGGAGCAACTTTCTCGCCCACTGCAGCCGAAGCACCCCTGGATTGAGGCTTAGCCCATGAGGCAAGGTTCATTGGAGTCCATGGGCGCTTCGGGATGGAGGCTGGAGCTGCATTCGCAAGGAAGGGTACTTAGGGCGGCCGTCACCCCCGCTGGCAGTGCTTCCAGCGGCAGTCACGCGTGGAGTACTCAAAGGGCCATAACTTAGCTGTTTCTCCACGGATTGAGGCGTTATTTGGTGCGTTGGAAAGCACACAGTACGTACTATATGAATCATGTGTTCTTTTCATGAATGCACATCGGTAGAGTGCTTTGGAGCGCCGAGGTGCTTTTGGCTGGCTCATAGAGGCTGGTACATAAGGAAGCCTAGGGGTTGTTCTAGGCATGCCAATATTACTCAGAGACTCTATACATTGCATTGTATTGATCTGTCAAGTCTAAGGATTATTTCCTTGCCCAACTCTCCTTTTTCTCGAAGCATCACCTTGCACACGTCCATTCGATCCTACAAGTTTTTCGCATCGTACCTTGGTGCAAACGCCGCCGGGAGAGTGGCACGGCGGGAACCTCGGTCACTAGCTTCGGACTTGCTACTAGGAGAGGGTCATGCAGCATCTCAGGGGTTGGCCGAACACACCAGGGGGTCGAGGGTGGGAGTTTTATGCCAAGGGCTTGGCGTGGGACCGTCACGCCGGGCGCCCCTTGGTTCACATTTGATATCAGAGCACGTGGACGTTCGCTCGGTTTTGCGCGGACCCAAGGGAGGCAGGCGATTTGCCACAACTGCATTTGGCCAGAAAGTTTTCTGTCACAACTCGAACCATGGCAGCCGCGGCATACAACCAGGCCTATCTCATGGAGGAGATCCGGCGTGCTCTGGACGAGTTGCGTAAAGAGAACCAGCAGCTGCGTGCGGAGGTTGAGGTGAGGTACGTCGGCCAAGGGAGCAGTGCGTTTGGGGGTGTTTCATTGGCATCTGCACCTGCCTTTTGGCGGCCCAAGCCGAAGGAGCCGGAGTTCTACACCGGCAAGGGCAGTGTGCGCGAGTGGCTCTTCACGGTGAACTCGTACTTCACGGCGTTGGGCGTTCCCGTGGGAGAAGATGCCAAAAGACTGGAGTATGCGCTTATGCTACTCCGAGGAATGGTGCTACAGTGGTGGTCGGCATTGTGTCGGCGGAACACCGCTGGATTGTCGGACGGGCTGGGGGCCGGTGCACGGCTTCAGCCACTGTTGAGTCTACCGCTGGGGCGGGAAATGCAGCTCGGTGCGCGTGCATTGTCGGAAAAGCCGGAGACGTGGGAGCAGTTTGAGACAATGCTCCAGGCGCGTTTCGACCTCCTCAACGGTAGCCAAGTCGGACGTGACAAGATCAAGCACGTCAAGCAAGGCGGATTGGTCCAAGAGTACACTTCATGCTTCATGGCTTTGGCGGCTCAGATTGACGACCTCTCGGACTCGGAGGCGTACGACCGCTACCATGACGGCCTGAAGCCGCACGTCAAACGTGAACTCGCGGTACTCGGATTGTGGACCTTTGCAGAGCTGGTTTTGGCAGCAGAACGCGTCTAAGCGGTCGACTACAATGCAAGCCGGAGCAGATTTGCAACACAATCTTGGGTGGAGCAGCCAGATTAGGCAGTACCCATGGAAGTGGATGTGATCCAGGGGAGCAACGAGGCTTGGACAAACTAAGGGGACCGAGGGCCAAGTGTTTGTGCTGCGGCGGGGAGGGTCACAACAAGAAGGAGTGGCCCAAACGCAAGGCGAATCAAGGCTTTGGACAGCAGCAGCGAGGGGAAGGTTTCTCGCTGCTGTACATCCTTCACCCATGAAGTCAGCACCAGGCCGGAACGGCGTTTTGCCTACTACGGTGCTGTTTGTTCGCTGCTACGAATTGAAGGGGTTCTTGGCAGTTCTAGGGGTTAACCTGGGGCTGGTTCTTGGGATTCCCGTTTTGGGGTTCCAAGGGTCGAAGGAAGCTGCACGGTGTGCCGGTTTGCGGCGCGGGTTACGGCTTCTATGACAACTTGACTGCAAGGAGGGGACTGGCATTGCACCTTGGAGGGGGCATCGGCGGTGTGACGGATGTCCATATTGGTGGCGTGCAGCAGACCTCTTGTCAAGCAACCTATCCATGTGGGCAGTATTACGTGCGATGTGTTCGTCGTACATGCGCAATGGATGACTACGTCTTCTTCATCGGCTGGGACTGGTTGCATGTCTGGAGTCTGGAACCGGATTGGTTGTGCAATCTTGTGGTTGTGAAGGGGATGGGATCTCACTTCGCCACATCGGCGAGGTGAGGATGAGACGTTGCATGGCGGTAACCTCGGTCACTAGCAGTGGTTTAGCTGCTAGGAGAGGGTCATGCGGTTCCTCATGATGCAACAGTAGATGCTGCGACTGGCGGACAAGCACTGGAAGGCCAAAGGGATTCTTGGTGGATGAAGGTGCTGTTGGATCGTAACAACTACAGCTACGGGAATGGCTCCTCCACCGGTGTTGGTTGCGGGTTGGACGCATGTGAGGCTCATTCTGTACATCACTAGAAAGGCAAAGGCTGGCAGATACCTGTGAATGTACAACTACTGGATCCCCACAGCCGGAGCGGTGGTGCAGATGATGTCTTCCGAGTCTGCTGGGAGCGCACTGGGACGACGTGCCTCGGAGGGAGGGGGGGGGGTAATGTTATGGGACCCGCCGGTCGAGGCAGTGTTTTCATCACCCTGGTGGCATAAACCACTTTTTTGAGGCATGATTATATTCAATGTGAAAGACCATGCAGGTTTGGCCCAAGCACCGGGTCATTCGTTGCAAGGACGAGGAAGATGAGGCCGGGCAAAGTTGGGTGGTACGTGTCCGGAAAATGGACGGGAGTACCGGTTCGACCCAAACGAGATGGAGCGAATTTCTCGTCCACTGCAGCCAAAGCGCCTCTGGATGGAGGCTCATCCCATGAGGCAAGGTTCATTGGAGTCCATGGGCACTTCGGGGTGGCGGCTGGAGCTGCATTCACAAGGAAGGGCGCTTTGGGCGGCCGTGACCCCCGCTGGCAGTGCTGCCAGCGGTAGTCACGGGTGGAGTACTCAAACGGCCATAACTTAGCCGTTTCTCCGCTGATTGAGGCGTTCTTTGGTGCGTTGGAAAGCACGCAGTACGTACTATTTGATTCATGTGCTCTTTACATGAATTCATGTCGGTAGAGTGCTGCGGAATGCCAAGGAGCTTTCGGCTGGCTCATAGAGGCTGGTACATAAGGAAGCCTAGGGGCTGTTCTAGGCGTTCCAATCTTACCTAGAGACTCTGTACATTGCATTGTACTGATCTGTCAAGTCTAAGGATTATTTCCTTGATCAACTCTCCTTGTTCTTCAAGCATCACCTTGCACGCGTCCATTCGATCCTACAAGTCTTCCGCAGCGCACCTTGGTGCAAATGCCGCCGGGAGAGTCGCACGACGGGAACCTCGGTCACTAGCTGCGGTCTTGCTGCTAGGAGAGGGTCGTGCGGTATCTCAGGGGTTGGACGAACACACTAGGGGGTCGATGGTGGGAGGTCTATCCCAAGGGTTCGGCGTGTGACCGTCACGCTGGGCGCCCCTCGGTTCACATATGTGAGTACCGTGGTGGTGGATTCCAATGGAGATGAGGTTGAACTTCGGTGGAGTCTGCAAGTACTTATCTATCTGGCACTAGTTACGTGGCATTGAGGAAAAAGTTGTTTTCACCTTTTTCAAAATAATCCAAGCATAATAGTATTATATCAGCATTTTTATTGAAAAATCTTAAGGATGTATAGGGATTCCTCTCAAATGGTAGCAAAAGGTGCCATTGTTAAGATGACCAGCAATGATGCACAATGAAAACTTAAATTCAAATCTGAAAATTAGTCTTTTATTTGAGAGAAAACCGTTGATGAGGAAATTCATTGTGGTAGGGTGACCAAGATATCACCCACCAAATGAAGGTAGGGGAAAAGGTTCTATGTGGTAACAAGAATATAGTCTCAAGGGTATCATAATGGTATCACATGTTTGGGACGGAATAAAGTATCAAAGTCTGACTTGCAATGTTGCTTCTTTCAGAGATGTAGGGATAATCCACAGTGTTGAGTTCGTACTTTGAGTGGTGACTATTTCTTCCTCTTATAGTATCCGCACTGGTTGGATCACATGTTCAGGCTGCTTCTCTCCTGCTCTGATATTCAACCTATAATACACATGTTTTTACCTAGCCAATGTAGCTTAAGCCTCCCTACCTTAGACAACTTCAATGGAGGAACAAACACAAACATGTTGGTTGCCATGAAAGCAATGGTAGTAGCTCGTTCATGCCTTATTAAGGCTAATAGGTAGAAAAACATCCTTCCAATGTTGGACGAAGAAAAGGTGATGAAGGCGGATTAATAGATGAGATTGTGCACGAGTCAGAGACGATTGCTATATGGTAGAAAATTCACAAAACCTCATAGGATATGTATTATCTGACCTGCCTTGATTAAGGCCACTGTCAATGTATCTAACCTAGGACACAACCTTGGCGAGGTGGACGAGATGGTCACACCTATATTAGACCGGAGAGGAGGCCCAATACTCTTCAAATATGACACGCCATCTGTGGTGGGATGACGGGACTTGAAGCCAACTGATATGAGGGTGAGAGAAGAAGAATTGACCTCATCTTGGGAAATCTAGAGTAAATAGAGCATTGTGTGCTATGTGTGTTTTACTTGAAAATTAATTTAGTAGTCCAATATGGCTACTTGAGCAGCCATGACAAGGGTAGGCCCCTAAGGTCCGGCCTTGAAAGGATCATTGTTTCTCTCTCGCTGTAAATGAGCTCGGAGGGATGCTACCTCAGTTTTAATAAATGCAACCAAGGCAAAGGGAAGGAATTCAAATAATTTCAAACTAGGCCTTGTGTAGGAAGGTGAGATTGTCTCCTATGCACGGGAAATGGCCTAGTTGGTCAACTTCCATTGAACACCATGACACAAGGTCCTGGGGTCCAATATTGAAAAACCTTTTGTACTTTGAATGCATTTTAAATGGCTCAAATGTAAGAGACTGTAAAGTTCCACACCAGTTCCATGGTGAAGGTACAGGAGAACAAAACCACGATCAGTAATAACTACCATCCAACCAATTTCATGGAATGGTAAAACACATAATGTGTTAAAGGCGGATGAGAAGAGGCAAACGGACCGATGAGGGAGGAGGGTATGGAACCTAGACAAGTGGGAGGGACACGTAGCATGTCTCTTAGGAACAGGGCCATACAAAATTTGAGTGGTTTAGTGTGGCTCACCTCTACTCTCAGGTTCAATATGCACTGCATACCCGAGTACACACATAAA
>SZWC01003199.1:90688-105536 GCA_023375785.1 Penium margaritaceum
GCAACATGACGATGCAGTTCAAAGGACACCTAGCTGGTGCTCCCGTGAACGTACTGGCTGACACTGGAGGGGACGACTCTTTTGTTAGCCTTGGCTTTACCCGACAGGTTGGCCTGAAATACGAGCCATCGAATGGCGCAGTTGTTGTCGGTGACAACCGTACGATACCCGTGATCGGTACTTGCGAAGCAAAAATTTGTATTCAAGGGTACACACAGAGTGTCACGTTGAAGGTACTCAACCTTCTTGACCCGATCGACGTGGTGCTAGGCGATCCTTGGCTCCGTGAGAACAAGGCTCTAATGTGCTTTGAATCGAAGCGTCTGATCCTCCGAAAAGGACAACGCCGCTTTACGTTGATTCCGAGTACGGAATTATCACCGACCCGACTCAAAGTCCATGCCAGCTTGTCTGCAATGCAGGTCAAGAGACGTATTTGACAAGGTTGTCGATACTTCTTGGCTCAGCTGCAGAAAGTGGAGGACGACGTGACGGAAGACACGCCACAAGAGATCAGATCTCTATTGGCGGAGTTCTCGGATGTATTCCAAGACCCACCGGCTGGGCTTCCACCAAAAAGACACATGGGCCACACGATTCCGCTGCAACTGGAGGCGACTCCTCCATTCAGACCCATGTATCGCCTTAGTCCAGCAGAGAGGCGAGAGGCCGAACGCCAAATCAAACAGTACCTCGCAAAAGGATGGATCGAGCCAAGTAGCTCGCCGTACGATGCGCCGATCCTTTTTGTGAACAAAAAGGATGGTGGCTTACGCATGTGCGTAGATTACCGGGCGTTGAACAAGCTGACGGTGAAAAATCGATTCCCCTTACCGCGGATTGAGGACCTTTTTGACCAACTCCAAGGCGCAAAATTATTTTCGTCCTTGGATTTGTCTCAAGGGTACCATCAAATCCGCATCACGGAAGATGATGTGCCCAAAACCGCGTTTCGAACGCACATGGGACACTATCAGTTCCGGGTGTTATGCTTCGGGCTTACAAATGCCCCGGCAACCTTCCAAGGAGAAATGAACCGAACGTTCGCCAAGCAACTCGGACAGTTTGTCTTGGTTTACCTGGATGACATCCTGGTTTTCTCCAAATCAATGGAAGAGCACATAGAACATCTGCGCGAAGTTCTCGCAATCCTTCGGGAACAGAAGTTCTATGCAAAAGTGAGCAAGTGCAAGTTTGCACAAGATGAGCTCGAATACCTTGGACACATCGTCGGCAAGGACGGCATCCGCGTCGACCCACGAAAAGTCCAAGCCGTTGTGGACTGGCCACGCCCCGAAAATGTTGGGCAGATTCGGTCTTTCCTCGGCCTTGCAAACTACTTTCGACGGTTTATGCAAGGGTATTCGACCCTGGTAGCACCGCTAACCAGGCTCACGCGAAAAGACGTGCGTTGGGAATGGACATCTGATTGCGAGAACGCTTTTCTCAAAGTCAAAGAGCTTCTCTCCACGGCGCCCGTCCTAGCTCTTCCGGATCCATCGCAACCGTGGGAGGTTCGATGTGATGCGTCGGTAGTTGGACTTGGAGCCGTCNAAAGCAACCACCGAGATCAGTGGGTGTTTTATGGCCATTGCAACAGCAACCGTACAACCACCAGATCCCCCTGCACCTCTGCGTCAACCACCACGAGAGATTATCCATTACAACGGTTTTGTAAACAGGATCCGGATGGGATACTGTGTGGATTCTTGGTTTCAAGACTCTCGAAATCTGGACAAGTACGGCTTGGTGGAGGCCGCAGGAATCTTCTGGCACGGAGAACAAGTTGTTGTGCCAAACTCGGGAGACCTTCGAGCAAAGGTTATCTCCCAGTTCCACGACCCGCCGGTCGCAGGTCACGTGGGACCCCGAAAGACCGGACAGGCACTCTCGGACCACTATTGGTGGCCAGGGTGGAGTGTCGATGTCCGTAAGTATTGCATGACATGCGACCCATGTCTTCGGAATAAGGCTAGCAACAAGAAGCCTGCTGGACTCCTACAGCAGCTTCCCATTCCTGGGACTCCATGGGAGTGCGTCAGCATGGACTTCATTACTGGTCTTCCAGACACGGCCCGTGGCCATGATGCAATAGTAGTGGTTGTGGATCTTTTGACGAAGATGACACACTTCATTCCTACAACCACTGACGTGAACGCAGAGGAGACCGCTCGTCTCTTCTTTGAGGGTGTCGTAAAGTACCACGGCTTGCCGTTGCGCATTATCTCCGACCGAGATCGAAAATTTGCTAGTAAGTTCTGGCAAAAGATGCACGAGTACTTCGGCAGCGAGTCGCAAATATCGACAGCGTTTCACCCTCAAACGGATGGACAAACAGAGCGCATGAATCGCACTCTGGAGCAGATGCTTCGCATGTACGTGGACCCTGCCATGCATGATTGGGACGAATTCCTAGCACCGGCAGAGTTTGCGGTGAACAACTCGGTGAACGAGTCCACACAGTTCACACCGTTCGTGTTGAACAGTGGTCGGCATCCAGTGGTACCCTCTTCATTGGTGAAGAGTGGGAGTACAGGAGGGCAGGTCCCTTCTGCTCAAGCCTTTGCCGAGCGCATCGAATCCTTGTTACAGGAGGCGAAGGGTCACCTTCAAGCAGCTCGGCAGCGACAAAAGGCATATGCCGACAAAGGTTGCCGGGAGGTCTCGTTTAACATCAGTGACAAAGTGCTGCTTAGCACTAAAAACCTTCGGTTGAAGTCGCCAAGGGCAAGAAAACTTCTACCGAAGTGGATTGGGCCATTTTCCATTGTGGCACGAATCGGGTCAGTGGCATACCGATTGCTACTTCCGCCGAGTATGAAGATACATGACGTGTTTCATGTGAGCCTGCTGGCTCCATACACGGCAGAAGGAACCATTCAGCCACCGCCAGCAGTCCTGGCTGCCGACGGCCAATACGAGATCCTTCACCTACTCCAGCACCGAGAGCGTACTCTTCGGTCGCGCGTTGTCAGGGAGTACCTCGTTCATTGGGCCGGTTGTGGACCTGAACATAATTCATGGGAGCCCGAATCTCGGTTGCCCACAGGGGTGGTCAACGAGTACTGGAGCGAGCTTGCAGCTCGCACAGATCGACGCGTGGCAGGAGGTACCACCTGAACGCGGGAAAAGTGAACAACATTCCCACAGGGCAGCATTCATGGACAGCGACCATAGGAGGTTGGGGACGCCCAACATGGTTGTCGCGCGGACGCTCCAGCCTAAAGGGGGGAGGCCGCTAGCCGTGCTGACCGACAAGCTGCAGCTTAGGTCCAAGTGCCATGCACGTGTTCATGTTTAGCTGGTGATTGAAATTATTAGTTTTCTTTCACAATGTTGACAACTCACTACCTGGCATTCTCACTTGCTGGTCATGAACCGGGACGGTTCATAATAAGTGGGGAGGAATGTAGCGGGAGGGCCAGTTCGGCCCTCCCACCTCGCGATAGTGAGGGGGTGGCTGCAAGCCACCCCTCGCTATCGCGAGGGTTGGCCGGTGGCCAGCCACCCGCTGGCTACCTGCCGGCCGGCGGCCGACCGGCTGGGTGGCCGGCGGCCGGTCAAGTGACCGGCCGGCCACCCGCCGGCGAGCCATCGGCCGCCGATCGAGCTGGTGGCTCGATCGGCGGCCAGGAGGCCGTGAGGCCTCGAGGACCGAGGCCTGTGGCCTCGTGCCCTCGTCCTCGCTCGCCCTCCTCGCTTGTGAGAACAAGCGAGTTCGAGGGATAGAGCGAGGAGCGAGGAGCGAATAGCGCACGAGAAAAGTCGGCGCGAAATCGTCGATCGTGCCTCGCACGCGACGATTTCACGCCGACGCGTCAAAACAGAAACTCGAGTTTGTTTAAGACGAACTACGAGTTTCTAAACCGGAAAACTCGAGTAAACTCACGAGTTCGAGGTAAAATCCCCTCGTTTTGGACCCAGAACGAGGGGGTTAGGTAAAAACGGAAATGGGCCTCCGGAGACTCGAAATATTCGAGTCTCCCTGCTCTGGGTCGTTGATGACGATTGCCCCTCAGTCTCGCGAAAGGGGTAAACCCTTGACGCGGACTGAGAACGCCATTCTGCGAACTCCGACGACGACTTCNGAGCAGGAGCTGGAGACACGGCTCGTTACAATGCATATATCCAGTTTTTAGAACAATAATGACTCATCCCCCCTTTGTCGAGCGATAAACATCTGACGCTCCGACCACTATGCCAGTATCAAGCAAAAATGAAAAAGGCTATGTCGAGACACAATGTCATGCATCGTCGATGCAAGCGATGGACCTCATCCGCAAGTGTCCGAACCCCTAAAATGCTGGGTTTGTGATACTTTTTGGGGAGGTTTGTGTAAAGTTTGTGGGGAGTTCTAGACTCGGCATGTGTTGAAAGGGAACCTGCCGGGCCCCGCTACTGCGGAGCCCGGCAGGTGCGCACGCAAAAATTAAACCCAACTCCTTGAGTATTGTAGGTGATTAGTTTGATCTAGGTTTGTTGCTTCAGTTGAAGGTCTAGTCTCCTAAAGTTCATGCATTTGCTTTTTCTTCCACTAAGCTGCTAGCCAGATTTCCGGAGTCACCCCTGTGATCAAGGACTCCAGCCAATCAACAATCAGCAACGGAAGTCACTGATCATGGACCTCGCAAGCCGTAGGTCGAGCTGCAGCCAATCAACGGCTGGCGAGGTATGCAATCAGTGCCTCTCGTCACTGACTGTCGATTGGCCAGATGGCCATGACCACTTTTCTTGCTTGGTTGTCGATGTATGCCACGAGCGAGCATGAGTTTGAATTGGGTTTATCGGTTTTTTTGTTGGTTCTGGGAGGATGAGAGTCACGATTTGTGTTTCATGGATTTCCTGGCTATTTGGCCCTCATTCCTGTAAGTAACACTTTGACCTCTGCGTCGGCCTTATGATTGGCAGCTCCAATGATGGACTATATTGTGGCCATCAACGAGTCCGATTGAGAAAATTGAGTAGTTCCTTTTCATGGAAATAGTGACAATGGATAAAAACCAGTTGCTTGTATGTCAAGAAAGCCACACAGGCCGGAGCAGAACAGTGCAGTGCTCAAAATGATTGTTGGTGGTCTTGCACGCATTCAAGACATGACAATATTACTTGGCATGCCAACAATGTGTTTTTTGCACCGATCTCCTTGCAGTGAATTAACTCAAGACTTGGCCAGATTTGAGGCATTAAAAAACTCATTAGATGGAGTTCCTTGAATCCAACTTCCACTTTGACATCAAGTGCCGACTTGGAAAAACCAATATAGTGAATGCCCCAAGTTAGCGATTGGAATTCGTGGGTGAGAGTAGTACGTGTAACATCAAACGAGACCCATACACCTCGAGGTTATTTGCAAGAGGCTACAAGGAGGATGGCAGATACTACAAGATGAATTTTGGATTTGAGGAACCATACTGGTGATGATGGTTGTTTGTTAGGTTGTCGTAGCACCTACAATGAATTCTAATAGAGGAGTGCCACAAAAGTGTTTCAGGTCGACACTTTGGCAAGGTCTAGATGTAAGATGATTTTGTAAACTACTACAAGGCGAGCGGCACATATCAATGTCATAAATTGACACAAAACAAACCTGGGTGTTCTTCTACCGCAACAGGTACCAGGTACCAACAAAGCCGTGGTTGGATATATCCATGGACTTCATGAAAAGTTTGACTGTCACTTTTGAGGGGTTTGACACAACTGGTTCTCGAAGATGTCATAAATTATGTCAGCTACAACAACGTTTTCCACCAAGATAATAGTGTGGCGGTTCCTCAACGACATCTCTTCTACTACATGTTGTGTCCTCCTTCATCACAAGCGACCAGGATAGGATTCTTACCGGTAAATTTTAGCGAGAGCTAATGATTTGCTACAGCAGTCAGATCCAGCTATCCATAACCTTCCATCCTTCGACTGACGGGTAGAAAAAACTCACCAATGACCCGCTCCAATAACTACTCCAAATTCAGTGCGGGCCACATGGTAGTGACTGGATGGTCAAGCCACCAGCCGAACTCAGATAGAACTCCTCAACCTTCACAGACACAAGTGAAAAATCTTTCAAGGTGGTTTATAACAAACTACCTGAAATTCTGACAGGTTTGTAATCTGGCGATCAACTTCAAGGAGTGACCGTCTCACCACATCTGGGTTGGAACATGTCTGGAAATGAAAAAAACACAAGCGGTAATTAAACGAGCTGTCGACAAGCATTAGATGGATATTGTGCTCCACATCGATGATATTGTCTTACTAAACTCCACAAACATCACGCGACGCTGACTAGATGAATCCAAGATAAAATCCAAATGATTGGGATTGTTCATCATCGAAGAGATGTGGACACCTGTTTCTGCCAAACCTTGCCTCCCTAGGAGTATGTCGGTACACCCGAGTGTTCCATATGAGCCAAATAAAACTCTACAAAGACCTAAGAGACTATGTTCCTCGCTTAGACATACCTCCGTTACCACGAATGGAAACAAGCGATGGCACAGAGTGCGAGGTCGAAGGCATCATTTGAGACCAACGACGAGGCAAAGCGATGGCGCACCTCGTCAAATGGTAGGACAACGACACCTCGTATAATAGCTGGGAGTCGTGTGACAACCTACGTGATGTCTATCAGCAGATCGATGGCTATTCAAGTAGGAATCGACTTATGTCTCGCAAAACATTGAGGCGTCCCAAGAATGAGGTGGGAAAATGTTAAACCTCTGACATACACGAGTTCCTAGACTCCGTGGATGATTCTTTTTGTTCTTACATTCATGGCCGACCCCACGACGAACTACGACCTGTTTTCCTCACCTCCAATACTTCATTGTAAATGGTTCAACCACTTGTAACACGATGTAGCACACGTTGATGTACTCGAGCGTCCAAGATCCCAAGTATACATCATTATTGTCTCCACTCCTATACATGTCCGTTTGACAGTTCCAGCGCAACATTGAAGTAAAAATGAAAGAATTCAGAAGTTACTCAAGCGTCACAATGTCTCACTTTGTCCGTTTAGCCAAGAAAATGAGACCATAAAAGATTGTTTCCTTCTATGTCCAAGATTTCATGTTTTCATTGATCTTGAGTTCATTTATTACAAATCCCTTTCTAGAACTTCCCATGAGAAGCGTTCAGTCGTTTCTTGGACCCTTTAAGCACTCACCGTTTATGTTACCTTGATTTTTATGCGCTACACCTTTTCATCTCATAATGTAAGGACAAAAAAAGAACCCCTCTCTTTCTCGACGCCAAAGCATGTAGACATCTTCCCACCGTCACTCCAATGGAAGAATTGGCTTGTTGTTATGTCCTAGATGTACACGAGAACCTAAACTCAGTGTGTGGTCATTTCTGTCATTACATTTATGGCCCACCACGCGTCGACCTCAGGATTTTTACGCCGTCCGGCTGAGGGCATTTTGCCACCTGTCCCGGATCTCAGTATTCTGTTTCCAAAGTCGTTGACATATTTGACCACCTTCCAGAAAGGTCAACAGAAGTGTAAAAAAAAAAACCGATGGTCAATATAGCTCAGTCAACTTCTCAACGGCACTGGACTTTTCTAAAACGGCACCTCAATATTCTTGAAACCCCCTGACTTCTCGATGGAGTTCCTTGAAGTAACCATTCATGTTGTGGAATCGCACGCATTCCTCGACTCAAATACCCAAGACCCAAGGTATGCCTCATTATGTTTCTCGCTATCGTATATACATGTCCGACATATCCAACTGCCAAAAACAAAATATCCATTTATCCTCATTTTGCAAACCGTCTTCTCGTCCACACCTCATCCCTGTGAACCACCTTTGTTCCGCTCAGCATAACACCTGGTATTAGAGTGCAGTGGCGCTGGAGCGACAACCAACGCATTAACTTAAAAGGCAAGAATCTCGCACAAGACTTCAATGCATATCCTTCATTCATAAGTTAATAGAATTTGCAATAATGGCGATGAATGGAGTGAGCGCACCCAACGACGAGCAACGGTAACCAGCGAATGGAGGATCTGCAGCACGTGCTCAACGATACTCTATAGGCAAAGCAGGCGACAGCGACAACCTTTTTAGCAAGTGGCAGAACTCCGATGACCCCGCCAGGCCAACCCGGTGACGAGCCCCTTGGCTCAGCAAATCATTTGCCTCCACCTTTGTCCACTTGGACGAATCTTGACACGATGGGAGACAATGGTCGACAAGCTCGCATCAACAAAGACCCGTACCAGAAATCGTCAGAACTCGAGAGCCTCAATATCCATCAACTATAACAACTCAATGCGACAATGGAGAAGCTTAAGAAAGCACGTGCACAGGAAGAAATACTCACCGAGAGAAACATTCAACTCTTAAGCAAGCCCTTGATTCGATGAGCCCTTCCTAAGTCATTTGATCCTGCAACTCCAACAGATCGACGGTTTGGATGTGGCTGACGAGTTTGGAGATGTGTTTAACAACTTCTGGGGTCTATAATCACGATTAAAATGAAGCTTTTGGCCTTGATTTTTTGTGGCACGAGTTTAAGTTGGTGGTCCATTTTGAATACCATCCAACAACAATAGGATATCGGTGGAGTCGGATCAACGACTCACGCAACCGCTCTCACATTGTCGACCGCAGGCGTTCTACCTCTCAAACACATCAATCCAACGTGGCATGACTCACCGACTCCACTTGAAATGTGGACAGAATTCACACACGCCATTCTTGCATGCTTTGGAAAAATCAATCATAAGTCTGACACAAGGTGTTAGCTTCAACGCTCATGTCCTTTGTCTGGCATTGCAGAGTGTACATGATGTTTCCACAAAATCATCATCTGGAGCGACCTCGTCCCCAAAGAAATATGTTTCTACAACAACAACGGCCTCAAACGTGACATCCGGCAAGCAGTTACCATGTTCGGCATCCAGGACGACCTTCCACAAATGATTACAATAACTGATAACATGAATAGTGTCGACTACGATCCTCGGATACTAAAATCCTATGGTTGGCAACCCGAAAGCCACTGTTCATACTGTGGTGGAGGAAAGTCATAGTCCTTAGAAACCTCGTCGTTGATGGAGATCGACGCCATTGATCAACATGATCAGTGATTGTAATAAACCTGCAATAAGCCTGGATACATATCGCGGGACTGTCAGAAGCGGCATCAACAGACCAAAAAGGGGAGGATTTGGACAACAGCAAAGGGAAGGAATAGAATGCAAACCTCCTGTTTGGTTAGAAAAATCTACGCCGACTGATCGCCCATCTAAATGGCTCAAAAAACCGTGGACGAGGGTTTCTGATAACACATGAAGTGAGAGGGGAGTGGGGATCACATAACGTTTGATGAAGGATACGAGGACGACCAGTCGGGGGTAATACTACGAGTACAACCAAGGGGTTGTAAAAGTCGTAGGACAGCTTTGGAAGCTAGGTTTACCCACTGAATCAGGGATAATGTATGGAAAAGTTGTCTACAAGCGTCTCTAAATCTGACGACTTCGTGAATCAATCCGATTACAAATTGAAGATGTATATGTTTGTATGTATTTGATCCGATGACTTAATGGTCTGGACAACCTGCCCAATGAATGATCACAAAATCATCCTCGGCAAATTTTTCTCTACCGACATAATCCACAGGTAGACTGGAGTTGTCTTCGTCAATTTCAGTGGAAAAACCTGACACTTGCCTCTGATGGAGCGACCCATGACGCAACGACGGTTATGGAATGCAGCAAAGGAGGAAGCAACATTCACAAAATATTGCATGCAGCCGATCGTTGGATGTGGCCATGCTGCATCTGTGATGTAGAGCAAAACCGTGGCTTGTCTAGGTGGAAACTGGGGAAGTAGAAGAGATCAAAGCAGCAGACATGACTATACCAACCTCATCGGTCTTGGCACCTGACAAGTTTGCAATCGTTCCCACAGAATTTCCATCTCTCGTTGAGGAGTTTGAAGGATTTTTTCCTGATGAACTACATCAAGCGCTACCCTCACAATGCAACGTCGATCACCAAGTAGACCTGAAGCCTGGTGTCATACCAACGGTCAAGGGAACCTATTGGATGTGCGATCACGAGCTGACCGAGCTCAAGAAACAGCTGGACGAGATGCTTAGTCAAGGGTTCATCAGGCCATCCACATCACCCTATGCCACACCCGTGCTTCTTGTAAAAAAATAAAACTGGTGAGCTACTGATGTGCGTGGATTATCGGACATAGAACAATACCACGATCAAGAACTGCTACCCCCTTCTGCGAGCATACAAAATTTTGGACCAACTCTGTGATATAAGAATTCGTCTAAAAAATCACCCTATGTAGCAGCTATCTTGAGATCCACATATCTCATAAAGACATCAATGTTACACCATTCCACACTAGGAACGAGCACTTCAAGTTCACGGTTATGCCATTCGGACTCTCAAATGCCCCTTGCAAACTTCATGGCAGCAATGAACAAAAGGTTTTTGGTCATATCTCGTTGATTTCCTCATTGTATATCTCGACGACATCTTGGTGTGCAGCCACAGCCTGGAGGAGTAAAACTGTCATCTCCGAAAGAGATTTTTTTTCAAAGTGAGCAATTTTACAAAAAATCTTGAAGTGTGACTTTGGCCACCGTGTGATCGAGTTTTTGGACCACATCATCGGCGGTGAACGGATCACCATTGACCCGAAGAAAGTGAAGGCGATCGCCGATTGACCAATGCCAACCAATATTTGAGATGTACATGTGCGACTAAGATGGTTGATTATTGAAAGACTCATTGTTGACCTGGCCACCCCGAACCCCGGCACATCGATGTCCACCTCGGCACATCGATTTGACCCCCTCCCCCCACATCGGCCACCTCAGAACATCGGGCCTTACTTGGATGGACTGCTTATTTCTCTGGCTACTCATAGGCGCCGAATACACACTGAATGCCCTTTTTTTGCATGCAGTCGTGGGTCGACTCCGTGGTCGCACGAATTTCCTCATCCTCACGCGGTCAACCGCGCTGACTCATGATGGCAGCATTCCACGTGTCACAAATAGCGTGGAATGCTGCCTATGCTGCCTATCTTTGCAGGTTTACTTGCCAGCTGGCAAGTAAAAGTGCGAAGACTGATTCGAGTCACGAATCGAGTTTTGGTGGTAAAAGTGATGCACGCGGAATCTCGAGCCCGGGTTTTAAAAGTCAAACCTCGCTTGTCCACGTTCGAGGATCGAAGTTCGAAGGAAGTTACAATTGCAGAGTTTACTTTTCAAAATGTTCAATTTTAGAAGTTCAACTTCTGAAGTTCCGAATCGGACTTCGAAACTAAGCCGAATATCGATGTCAGAAGTTTGACTTTTGATGTTCCGACTTGGACATCGATTTTCTAACTTTGAACTTCGGTGTTTGAAGTTCGAGAATTGATGATTTCTGGTTTCTAGCTTGATTTCTGAATCGCAGGTCACCTTTGCAAAACGTCTAGGTTTGCAGCTACGAGCAAGTGAAACATCTTCTAAAGCATGCAAACCCCTTCTACTCTGGTAATCAAACCGACAGGGCGTGGATAGGGATGGGAGGGGGGGGGGCACCCCAACATTCTGGAAGCCGAGCTCACTGACTCGCTGGGTCAGACATGGTCGGTTGTCAAGGTTGCCGGGGGGGGGGGGGGGGGGGGGGGCACCCCAACATTCTGGAAGCCGAGCTCACTGACTCGCTGGGTCAGACATGGTCGGTTGTCAAGGTTGCCGGGGGGGGGGGGGGGGGGGGGGGCACCCCAACATTCTGGAAGCCGAGCTCACTGACTCGCTGGGTCAGACATGGTCGGTTGTCAAGGTTGCCGGGGGGGGGGGGGGGGGGGGGGGAGGGTGGGGACGGGAGGATTGCGCGCACGTTGAACGCGAACTCAATCCACATCGATGTCCCATCGATGTGGATCGCTGTTCCGTGGCCGCGGTGATAGGGTCACCTCGGAACCACGGGACAACACTGGAAAGACTACGCTCGGATGTCAGCGCCTCTCTCCGATTTCACTCATTAATCAAAGAGGTAGCGAACAAGAAGCGTTTAACTTTTAACCAAACGCCATGACCTTGGTGCCAAGCCTACGATTGGCGGATCCAATGGTGGACTGTGTCATGGCCATCGACGCTAATAATTGTTCTAATTCAAGACAACAATGGTGGAGAACAACCAGTGGTGTGTAGGTCACAAAAACTACACGTACCAAATCTCAACTATGTAGTGCACAAAAATTATTATTGAAACTCTTGCTTGTATTTAAAACGTGGTGGTGCTATTTGGCATGCCGAAGATGTATCATCCTTACCAATCACCACACACTCAAACATCTCAAGACTCGACAAAATGTGGGCCGCCGACCAACTCGATGGATGGAGTTGCTCGTCTAACTTCAACTACGACATCAAAACTTGACCTGGGAAAAAAAAAGCCATCGGATCCTCTAATACTCTAGATTTCATGGCCGGGATGGATTTTCTATTAATTGAACGAGACGTGTACATTGCGAGGTTGCTCGTGAAGGCTTACAAGGAGGTCGGCGAGGATAACAAAATCAAGTTCTACTTTGACGGTCCCTCCTGGTAACGACGGCTCAATTGCCAAGTTATCGTACAACTAAACAAGGAGTTACGATCGATGCTATTGGAGGAGTGCCAAAACACGAGTCCATGTGGAAATTTTGGCGAGGACAAGACGCTCACGAAGTTGACAAGGTACTAATGATCATATTAAACACAGACCGACGTGGTACCATTGTGCAAGTCGTTTTACACATGTCAACGCCAAAAATCTTGTCACATGAAACCAGCGGGCCTACTCAAACCATTCCGTATCCCAATGGAGCCGTGGATCCACATCAACATGGAATATGTAACAGGACTACCCGTCACACCGGAGGGCTATGATGCCATCCTCGTGGTGGTGGATATAGTTTTTAAAGAAGATGCACTTCATCCCGACAACGACCGCTATCACCAAAGAGGGAACATCGTGGCTGTTTTTACACCGATTCGTGCAGCTACATGGAGTGTCACGTACCATCACTAACGACAGAGGCGGTCGCTTCACTAGCCATTTTTGACAGAAAGGCAGTCGGTTCCAGTTTTCAACCGATGGACAGACCAATTGGACCAATCAGGCGGTCGAACAACTTCTGTGCATTTCATGCGAGTCTTGTGGCACTGATTGGACGGCGAACAACTGATTGTTGAACGCGAATACAACTCGGCAACTTCCATTGCGACAGGTAAAATCTTGTTTGAGGTGGTTTACTGCAAATTTTCTGTCACACCGAAAACACCACAACACAGGACGAATAACCCGCGGTCTACATTCACCGCGGGAACTTCTTCAGGAATTTGTGAAGGTGCAAGCAGCGATGAAACAAACAGTGGACCAATATTACACTGACAACATATTATCCGATGGCGATTGCGTCCTACTTAGCCCAGAGAACACCAACCTATGTAGACAAGACTTCGTGAAATTCAATTTTCAATGGTTCGACCTGTTCGAGATCGAACGAATGCAAACCCCAATGGTCGCTTGAATTCCCCTACAAGACAACATGGAAATCCATTGGTCTTCTTCACCAGCAAGGTCAAGCACTATCGAGACCTTTGAGAGATTCCCGAACTATGGGGTGTCGCCCTACCTTCTTCAATCCAAGTGGACGAGGATACAGAGTGCGTAAGCGAGGACATCATTGGACATCGACGCCATGGGAAAAAATTCGAGTATCTGGTCAAGACGTTGTGCACAACAGGTAGGAGCCCTATGTCAACCTATGGTTTGTCAGTCATCTGATTGACAGCTACTGCAGGCGTCATCATCTTACTTCTTCTAATGCGTTGGGACGTTGCAGCTAAAAGGAGGGGTGGGGGAGTGGCTTGTCTTAAACATACAAAAGTCCTTTAATTCCCCGAGTGGGCATTTTTGTCATTACATTGATGGCCCACCGTGCTTTGACTTAGGATTTTTACGTATTTGAGCCTAGGGCATTTTGTCCACCTGCCCTGACTCTCGGTGTTCTCTGTCGATATCTTTGACATATTCGACCACCTTAGGAAATGTTTGAAATAAGTGTCATGGAATGTATCGACGTTTGCATACTGTTTGGTTGACTTCTCGATGACACTTGACTTTTCACAAATCGCGCCTTGATATTCTCAAAACTCCTTGACTTCTCAGCGCAATTTCTTGAAACAACCATTCACAACGCAGCGTCCCATGCGTCGGTCTAGTTGAGGAGCCAAGATCCAAGGTATGCCTCATTATATTTCTTGCTATCGTATATGTCCGACAATGGTCGTCGAAGTACACTTTTTCCCTTTAAAAAATTATACAGGTGTCCTGATTCCTCAGATTGTATTCTACTCCGCACCTCATCCTCGTGAACTACTTACATTCCGCTTGGCGAAACGCTTCTATCCTCTTTTTTCTGGGCCAGATTAACACGTCTCAAGTTCTTTGAGTCAAATGTTTCCCACATTTTTGGCCTCTTCAACTCTCTTAAATGAATACCAAAGCCGTCTTCGGCTGTCTTCGGTTTGTACCCTGTGGTGGAGACACTTAGGCCTTTAAACCTGTCCACCGCCAGGCCAACCACAGGCGCCGGGTTTAACCTCTGGGCTTGATTTGGCGCCCTTCTGCCTCAGCAGCACACAACCAGGGGGCCTGCTTCGAGGGGGGTTCGACCGTCACTATTTGTGCCGCTTTGTCTTCCCTTTTCTGGACGACAGCGGCGGCATGCAACCGAAATGCGCATCGGAACCAAATCGTGTCGCGCGTACGCGTCGCCAACGAGTCGAAGGTTGACGATGGCTTTAACGAGGTGCGGTGCGACAAGCCGCC
>SZWC01003199.1:184014-195731 GCA_023375785.1 Penium margaritaceum
GTGTGTGTGTGTGTGTGTGTGTGTGTGTGTGTGTGTGTGTGAATTGGATTTTTGTGCATGAATGTGCCACAAGTGCATGGAAACTGGCCACTTAGGTCATTTTATTCTATTGTTTTACGTATGATGGTGACAAAAGGGTTATTTTGTCCTCGTTCTTGCCTACCGCATAATGCGTAGATGACGACATGGGTGGTCGTGGACAAGCTCGTGGGCATGGTTTTGGCCTTGGTCAAGGAAATCATCCTGGCTGTGGAAATCGCCAAGGTCGTGGCATGTGGCTTGTCTTAAAGTGATGTATGTTTGGGGAAGGCAAGGGCACGGTCATGGTTTACGAAATAAACACCTTGGATCTCCTCCAATATAAAGTAAGCTGAGGGCAACCAGACATGTATCTGCCGCGAAGATTACATAGACATAATTCATACTACGCATAACGAGAAAGAAATATTTGCAGCAGTTCACACATCTGAAACGTGGCAATGCTATCCGGAAGACCTATAGTTGCTTATCTCCACCAAACACAACATCCTCAAATACACAAAGACTTGATTACACGTTAGCTCTCAACAAACTTTATCGATGGATTTTCTCGAGTCTAACTTAGGCTAGGACATTGACCACCGGTCTGGAAGATTGACTTCAGTGCACGCAACCGACCGATGCACACATTCAATCGTTTGAGGTAAGCACTCTGTAGATTGAACAAGACCCTTGTATTGAGAAACTGTCCTCGTAGGACTATGAACAACTTGGTTGATTAAAAAAGCCACACTTTGGTTCAATACTACATATTGGCAACAAAATATCACTCGTCATGGTCTCATCAGATGAAGTAATGAATTGCACTAGATACTATCACTCGCCATGACACTGGTATGGGTAATCATTTGGACGCAGAGAAGACTCTCAAAAAGTCCACGAAGTGCTACTGACGGGGCAAAATGTAGACCAATGTTTTTTAGTAGCACAACTCAAGAGGAACCAAGCCTTTGTGGTTCCTTCAACATACATTGATGCCAAAAGAGCGACAGTCTTCCATTTCTATGGGCTTCGTAACGGGTTTCCCAGCTACACCAAATTGGTTGATGAAACACTTGCGGTTGTTGACTGCTTCTCTGAAATACATACTTGATTTCAACAATGACCTCCGTCATCACCAAGAGAACAGTGTGGATGTTCCTCGAAAACATCATTTGACTACACGGAATCCCCTCATTCATCATGAACAATAAAGATGGATGTTTACCAGGACATTCTGGTGGATGCTTTTGACTTGCTACGGTTGTCGGATCCAGCTTTCAATAACCTTCCATCCTCAGACAAGCACAGAGACTGAGAAGACAAATCAAGCACTTACACAATTGCTTCATATTTTATGCAACCCACATGCCACTGACTTTGTGATCAAGCTACCAACTGCAAAAATTGCATACATTTGTGGAACTTTTATAATCACCAAAAACATGGAGTGAGGTACTTTACGTTGCACTATCGACACTTTCCATATGTGCGAGTGTCCTTCTCACTCAGGACATGAATAAACAAGTACTATCCCAGTACACAGTAAGGGATACTTCAGACCCTTGCAAATTCTAAAGAAACAATAGGATGCAAAATCAACAAGCAATTCAAGTTGCTCAGCCAATTTTCCATCAAGGATTTGTAGAGACTAGTCATCAGCCATGGATTTCTACCCAAAAGCATGCTAGTTCATGTAGTTTTCCATATTAAATTAATCAAGCTATACGAGGATCCCAACAAGAACTTCCCTAGTAGAGGATTTTCCCCGACCACCATCATTGCATTTGGACGAGGATATAGAGCATGCAATTAAAGACATTGAAAACTGGCGACAAGGCAAGATGTTGGAATCTCATGTCAGGTGGCATGGCTACAACACATTGCACAGTGTGTGAGAGCCATATGACAACCTGTGCGAACAGCTCATTCAATTGGCACCGGCCTACGTCTTGCATCACGCCAGAACATGTCGGTCAAAAGGGAGGAAGAGTTACTTCCTAAACATTCATGAGATCATAATCTCCATAGGTAGGCATTTCTTCTTTTATTTACATTGTCCATCACATGGAATTTGATTTTTTTTTTCACGTTGAGGGATTTTTTCCAATTTTCAAATCTCTTAGCATCTGGGTTTATACGTTTTGAACATATTGACCACTTTATAATAGGGTCGATGAATCTATAAAAAATGTATCAATTATTTTATACTGTTATGTTGACTTCTTTATAATGTAAATATTGTAAGGAGAAGGACCTAAAACTTCATCAAGACCACTCACTATGTAACTTTGTAAACACCTCTTCCACAAAGCACTCAAAAAGCTCAAACATAATTCTATATTTGAATCTCACTGATAAATGATTCACATTCCCAACACTTTTCATGGAGAAAAAGTTACTCCTACATCAAAGATACCCATTTTTCTAAACCATGATCTGCTACACAACTTCTACCTAGTAACCATCCATGTGTTTGCTACATATAATAATTAATACCCAGATTTATGTCACCACTCATTCCATTCCCTACAGTCAAATCTGGAAGGTTCCGTTTAATTCATGTAGAGTTTCGAACCCCAAGCGCAGACGTCACTGCAAGCCATCACAAACCCCCTCTAAACCACTTCTGCTACCCTATTGACATCACATGTCATGTTGTTTTATCGTTGACATACATGAGTCACTATACTCCACAGAAGTCTTTGGTCAACTTCTTAACAATGTCATAATTCTATGAAAATGTGCTTTTTTATTCTCAAAACCCCCCAACTTATTGAAAAAAATTGTTTTAGCCATGCCGTGAGGGCCACTCACAATATGGCCTATTGTGCGTCACTCAACTCACAATGTTTCTACACTTGTATGCATGTCCTCAACGGTTACAAAGAATCTTATCAAAGTCTAATTGCTATGAATGAAAACTCACTAGAAGTGTTCCACTTTCCCAAATCATCATTTGCTCTACAAGTTCTACCTATTCATCATCCACGGTCCGCTAAGTGCAAAACTTTACATGAGAGCACAATAGTACTCGACGAGTAGTCAACGACTTGACTCCTACATGAAAAACTTCCAAAATTCTCTAAGAGATATCTTTTTTCCTGAACTTTACAACCCTCAAGTTAATGAAGGTCAAAAGATCGAGTGAAGCAAAAGTTACATGGTAAACACGTCCACGATGTCAATACTACACGACATGATGCAAGGAAATCTCCAAGATCTCCAGGCCACAACAATAGTAGATGCGGCAGGCTACCCATGAAATGGAACATGACCAAAGAATCTGATGACTCATCGAGTGTTAGACCTTTCAGGCTCGTCAAATCACTCCCTTATGCCATTGTCCACCGAGACAAAAATTGAGCGACGACTGGAGGCACCAGCCAACAAGCGAGGATCAATGAAGGCTAGTACCAAGATTTGTCAGAACTTGGAGGTCTCAAGAATCATATGCTCCAAATTCTCAATGTGGTGATGGACTAACTTCGTAGCATGCACACACAGGAACAAATTCTCGCTAGAAAAAAAAAAAAGAACCAGAAGTGAAACTCCAATCAGGCTTGCACTCCGTAAATGCTTGGATCATGTAAATTAGAAGCAACGGTAGTGTATATGTGGTTGAAAAGTTTGGAATGATATTTTGTTGCTTCTAGGGTCATTAAATACAAAAAGAGATTTGTCCTCGTGGCTTTGGCTTTGCATGGCATGGAACTACCTGTGGTCTAATATAGCAGACATCCAACAACAGCAGGGTATTGGCGATACAAGATGAAAGGCTGAAAAATTCTCTCTCCAATTGTCAAATCCAATTATTCTATCTCTTGAGTGGATCTATTCAACGTAGAAAGACTTGTTGACTCCTCCCATATGTTGGAAAAATGAGAATTTTAATACATACTACAAACTATATCGGCTTCATCAGAAGTTCAACATTGCATAATACATATGGTGCTTCCAAAAAATCATCATTGTTAATTACATCACCTCCTAAGAGATGTGCTTCCACTACAACAACAACTTCAAAAACGAGAACCAGAGTCATACTGCCGTATTTGGCATTTTACACAACTGTCCACGAATAATCATAGGTTCATACTAGATCAAAAGTGGTAAAGAGAATGCTTAGATACATGAATCTAGTGGCTAGCAAATTCACGGCCACCAGTCCTATCGTGGCGTATGGAAGGAGCAGTTGACGCGGACCCCTATTCAAATGGGGATTGGCGTTGTCAAGTGGTAGGATCAACAACTCTACTGGACTTGCTGGAAGCCAACTAATATGCATCGCTGTCCCTAGCATCAACAGTAGGGAAAAAGGGAGGAAAACTATAGGAAAAATCAAATGGATCTGGACAATATGAAAGGACAGGAATACATGGTGAAGCTCCTATCTGGTCTAAAATATCTACACCAACCAATAAACCACCTTTGTAACTCACAACATTAGAGGCGTGGGATCAATTTTTTGCAACGGATACAAGGATTTTGTTACAGGTACGATCAAGGGCTTGCAAGAATCACAAAGTGGTACTAGAACTACGAGGTGGAAGTGCCACTTAAAATTTTCAGAATAATCAAGCAATGGAAAAGATGGTTGTAAAGATCAGACCAAGGGTGATTGAAGTCAAACCCATCGGTGGAGGAATAAAAATACATCAAATTTGCTATCATCTCTGGTTGTAGATCAGGGATTCGTCGGGTGTAATCTTCTCAAGATCTTGCCTGACAAGCAACTTTAAATCATCCTCAAGCAATGTTTCATATATTGGCACAATCTGCAAGGAGACTGGAGAAGCATCCCAGTTTGTGTCAGCATTATGAGTGTACGTACATACTTGCCTTTGATTTAGCAGACAATGATGTAATGGTAGTTGAAGGAAACAATGGAGGAGGACGTACTAGAGGAAGTTATAGCAACCACCGTGTGACAATGCACGATGCTCATGTCTCTTGATGTGGCAGAACAATATTTGCAATGAGAAACTGACAATGTGGCTAGTCCACATGGAATGAGGCACAAAGGTTAAAATGAAAATGATCAACGTAGCAAACTCAACAACCTAATCGGCCCCGTCACAAGTAAAGTTCTGAGTCGTACGGGAAGGAGTTTCCATCACTAGTTGTGGCATTTGAATGTGGTTCTCCTGACAAATGTCCCTGAGAGATACCTTTGCAACACATCATCGACGACTAGATTGACTTGAAACTAAGAAATTATTTGATTGAAAGTATCAAATGATTGACCATGAGCTGATGAAGACATGAGTTGGACAGAATGCGTGGTCACGGGGTTTCTTTGCCAATCCACGTTACCATACATTACAGAGTTGAGATATGGTGAAACATGAATTTGCATGGACCACCAAGCGTTGAATGAAATTGAACCATGATTGATCATGATTACTTGTTATCCTCTATCACAGGCCGACGAGCCAACTGACCAAATCAAAGGAAGGAGATTTTCCCCAAAATTGAACTATGGAGTCGTTATCACCAGATTCACATGTTAGACAAAGATGTCAAAAAGATGGGATTTCACACCCATTACATGTACTTGAAACTGTCCGTCATGCTTTCCAGACCACAATGTCCTTGTGACATGAATGGTGGCAGCAAATCAAATATCTTGGCTGTATCTTGATGACTCTACTCACATGTACATCAACAACATCCTTGTGTGTATCCGCACGCAAAAGGACACCTCTAAAAATTCTCAAGAACTTTACGTATGGAAAAATCATACAACAAAGTTTTGAAGTGCGACTTTCCTCATTGCATTACTTAGTTTTAGGACCTTATCATCTGTGGTGGATGTATCACGACGGAGGAGAACAAAACGGCATCAATCACTCATTGGGTGACACTTAGACATGTCTCAGATGTCTGAGCGCCTTTGGGGTTTTACAACTACGTCTATCAGTCCGTACATGATTATGTCACAATTCTTGCTCATCTCTCAGGCCTCACTTGGATGATTGCCAAGTGCAATTGGAGTGATAGCAAAAAAATATCATTAATCTACTTGAGAGATGCTTTGACCTCTGTGCTTGCTTACAATCTCTAGATTCAATGGAGGACTACATCATGGCCATCAGAGAATCTGACAAAGCAAGAGAATGGTGGTGGAGAAAAACCAGTCATGTAATGTCCACAAACTTTATGGGCCAGATCCGAAAGACGGTATGCAAGAAAGACATTCTGGTAACTGTGCAGATGTACATGGCTTTGTTTCCTATAATCATGATCGCGCGTTATTTGCATCAACCACACCGTCCTTGAATGTCTTAGCATTCACCCAAATATTAAGTACAGGAAAATTCAATGGATGAAATTCACCCATCAAACTCTAATTACAAAACCGCATACCGAGAAATATATATAGCAAATGCTCTGTGTTGGTGACCCTACTTGATGAAGGATATCAACACGGTGCAGATTGAGTGAGGCCCTTACCTTGAGAAATGATTCTCAAGGGGTTACTAAAGAACAAAGAAATTGGCTATGAAAGAACAATTTCTTGCTTTGCCACTCCATGTTGGTCATGTCAATTCTCTTGCCAGGTCGCAATACCACCAATCAAAGATTTTTAGAGGATGCTATCAATGCAATACCACAATAATGGACCAGAGGAATAATCTCGTGATGACAAGACCCTCAAGAAGCTCGTAAATTACTACTAGTGGGACAAGATACGAATCAATGTCCGAAACTGTTCTAAGATGCGTGATGTATCTTAATGCCATGAGTTGAGACGACCCAAAAACCGATGTTTTCTTCAATAGCTACCAGTACTAGAGGAGCCACGTGTGGAAATCAGAATGGTATTTTGCGATGGTTTTGCCCATCCCATAGGAAGGATTTCATACAATCCTAGTGGTGGTTTACCAGTTCTCAGAGATTTCGTATTTCATTCTAACAATCACTGCCATACGTAAGTAAATACTATGGCTTTTCCTCAACAGCATTGTGCAAAAGGCATTCAAGACTCAATACAGGCACGTCAAGTTCACCATAATGTTTTTTGGTCTCACGAATGTCTTGATAATACTTATGGCTGGAATGAAGAACTTTTTGTGGCCGTACCTCAACAACTCTGACATCATCTAACTCAACAACATCCTTGTGTATGTTTTTTTTTGGAGGAGCAAAATGGCATGTTGAATCAGTCTTCAAAGTATTAGAGGGATCTTTTTTTGTTGAATTCCTAAAGTACTACTTCAATAGCTGTTAGATTGAGTTTTTGGGTCACATCATCAGCGATAGACAAGTTGCAATTGGTCCCAAAAAGGTTGGGAGTGGTTTTCGATTCGCCTATAAGCATCAACGTTCCAAAGGGCATGTTGTTTATGGGGCTATGCAACTATTACCGTCAACTTACGTAGAATATTGCCAAATTTTTAACACCTCTTTTTTATCTTGCTCTTCAAACTATCGGAAAGTGTTTGGGGGCTTATAAACAAGAACTGTTCAATTCCTTAAGAAATGATGTGACATCAACACCAGCCATGTGATTGGCATAACCTATTGTAAATCATGGTCACCGACATCCAATTGAACAGTCAGAGATGTTCTCCTGCAAGACAAAGGGGGTAAAGTAAAACCGATCATTTATATGTTAAGAAGCCCGTGTGAGCCGGAGCTGAACTGTGATGGACACAAGAAAAAGAGATATTAGTGGTAGTGCACGCATTCAAGATGTGGCGGTGCTATCTCAAATGCCAACATTGTGTTGGTCACCTTGGTCATAACACAATGAAATTTCTAGAACTCAACTTACCCCTAAGTTGTCAACAATCTCAATAGATAATTCTTGAGCCCTCCTTGAGGTTGAGTTAATCGACCCAAAAACGTGCACTCGTAGATCAGTGCACGTTTTTGGGCCGGAAGTCCGACTTCGGGGGGCGAAATTGGACTTCGCCCGGCTCTGCGACTTCGCAGGCAGAGATTTGCCAGCGAAGTCCTCAAACAGTCACAAACTCCTTGAGCGAGGGGTTTGTGACTGTTCGAGGGGGGTTTGCGGGTAGGTTTTGATGGGGGGTCCGAGATTCCCCCTGCGATGGAAGGGAATTTGCTGGGCCCCGCTACCGCGGGGCCCAGCAAATGCCCGCGCAAAAATAAAACCAAAAAACCCCGAATGTAATTCGGGGATGGTTTTGTTCGACGTTTAGGCTTCAAAATAGGGGTTGATCGCGGATTTGCGTGGTGGTAAAAAAAAGAAAAAGGCGTTTTCGCTCGATCGCGATCGACCGACGACCCCTTTTTTTACGTCAGACATGCAAACCCCCTTGTACGATGTAGGGTCTTGTGTTTTGCGCGGGCTCCGCCCGCGCAAAACAAAGAAAACCCTAAATCGTATGAGGGGGTTTGCATGTCTGACGCAAAAAAAGGGGTCGTCGCTCGATCGCGACCTCGTGATCGAGCGTCGACCACTGCTCTGACATCGGCGAAGCCCATGTCAGAACGATCGCACTTCGCCCTCGATTTCGGCGAAAAAGGGGTCGTCGCTCGATCGCGACCTCGTGATCGAGCGTCGACCACTGCTCTGACATCGGCGAAGCCCATGTCAGAACGATCGCACTTCGCCCTCGATTTCGGCGAAAAAGGGGTCGTCGCTGAAATCGAGGGCGAAGTCGGAAAGAAACTTCCGACGCAGCTTTTTTGACCGATGCACTTGAACTCGAGTGCATGATTTTTTGTCGATTAACCCTAAATGCCCTCCTTTGGCATAACATTAAGCGCCACCTTGGACAAAAAACTTCTGATGGATGCTCAGAGTGTGTGAAGAGGTCTTATGGATTCCTTGATGAATGAGAGTCCTACCTTGTGAGGATGTTCACGAGGAATTACAAGGCGTTCCGCGGATAGAGCAAGAATAAATTCTTGTTCAATAAACCACAATGGCGAAAACGATTCACTCACTAAGTCATTGTGCCACCGAAGAGCAAACCATGGCGTAAGCTACAAGAGAAGTGCCATGTTATTGGCCCAGGTAGACACTTTGGTAAGGAAAAGACACTTGAGAAAAATTACAAAACAAAACGGGTGTGAAGAGATGCCAACTGATGTCACAATCTACTCCAAAACGTGTGACACGTGTCAACGCCATAAGTCGAGATGAATCAAATCCGCGGGTTTGTTTCAAAGACTAGGGGCACCCAAAGAGCCATTATCAAATGTATACATGACTTTTGTAATGGCTTTTATTCATCACACTGAAAGGACTCAATGTATTATTTGTGGTGGTTGAACCCTACTCGAATATGCCGTACTTCACCCCAACAATAATTGTTGCTGCCAAGGGAACATCTCGGTTGTTCCTCACAACATTGTCCAAATACATTGCGTCCCCTCCACCCTTGTGGGCAATGGAGAAAGGATGTTTACTAGTAGATTTTTGTGGGAGTTGATGACCTGCTACAATAGTGAGATCTAGCTATCAACAGACTTCCATCCCAGGACGGACTGACAGAACAAGAAACTCAAACAATTGCTTTGAACCCCGAGCGAGCCACATGCAATGACTTGACGGTCAAGCTAACAGCTGCCGAGCTGAAATGCATCTTTGTGACCTTTTGTAGCAATGAGAAAGACTCATATTGAAGTAGTTTGTGCCAAATTACCTACAACTTTGAATGTTTTATAGAGTTTAAGTAACATACCGGCTGCCGATAAACCACGGTGTGCTCTGTAGTATGTTTGGGATGGGACGTGCCAAGTAAAAATGAAGCGGGTGGTCGACTGACATCACGGGAACAACGAGTTCCACAATGGTGAATCATGTCATACTCAACAAATGAAACGTCAATTTACGAGGTAAGGGTGACACGAATTTCACACCTAAGTGGATTGGGTCGTTTGCAGTGGAGGAAATGCGGACATCTGCCCTTGCAAAGCTTAGTCTCCTCAACACTATGGCCATCCACTCGGTGTTTCACATCCGTTAACTCAAGCTCTACCAGGACTAAAGGCAGTGCTTCACTTGCAAAGATATGCCACGGCCACCACCCGTAGAAGTGAGCGAGGGCATGGAGTATGAGGTAAATGTCATTAATATTATCTGCCGACAAGGTGAAGTGAGGGGATGTCCTGTGAAATGGTGGGGCTATGACGCGTAGCACATTTGGGAACCTTTGGTTAACTTCTAAGACATCGATGCACATATTGATGGCAATATAGCAAGAATCGACCTACATCTTGCAATGCGTTGGGATGTTGCGGCTAGAAGGATGGAAAGCATTATGCATGTGACACATACGAGTTCCTTAACTCCACGCATTGACATTCACATCCTTACATTCTTGGCCCATGGCATATTGACCTCCAGATTTCTAGCCGCTCAAATGAGGGCACTATAGCCAACTACTCCGATGTTGATTTTTGCATTTTGGAAGGTTTTGACAGTATTGACCACTCTCCATAAGTGTCGAAACATGTTATCTTAACAGTATCGATGTTTCAACATTACTGTGACGAGATCTTGACAACGTCAAAATTTTGTAAGGAAGCGCTTCGATATCATTAAAAATTCTCAAAATTTGAGTGGAGTTTTTCAATGCAGCCACTCAAGATGTGGTATCACAAACGTTGTTCGACTCGAGCGCGCAACACCCGAAGAATGTCTCCTAGCTTTTTTTCATCGTAATTTTATGTATGTGATAAAAACTTCCGACAATTTTCACTGAATTAAACTTATTTATTCTAAAAAGATACTCACGTTTCCCACTCTACAAATCTTCCCTTGCTCTGCATATCGTACTCGGTCACCATTTACGTTTCGCTTGATGTAACAGCATACATGTGATTGATAGTTATGAATCTTCTTGGTGAAGTAAAATTTATAATAATTAAATATTTTTCAAGGTTCCAGTTTCCCATATCTTCTTTTTCTGGACAACTTCATTATATTCACCATGTGGTGCCATCATGCTTGTGTTATTTGTTATTAATTGATATAGTTGCTTCAGTTTTATTGTTTATTGGAATTTATTTAATGAATATAAAATTAAATTGGGTATTTTATGTTTTTTTGCGACTTTTGGGTTATAGTTGACTTCTTATAAATTCCTTCTGTATCGGATTGCCCATGGATGTATGATCACTTCAAAGGGACAGAGATGTCTAACGAAGAAATGTTAGAGGCCCTCTTCAGGACTTCACCCTACCATGCCAAATTGTCGCAGCTGCGCGTTTCGCGGCGCTGCTGACGTGCACCCGCCTTTGCACGAGCTGCGCTGCCCGTGCGGACTCTTCTCTTGGGACCTCTTCGACCTTCTTGTGTGGCGCGGGAGTGTTCCTCCCGCTTCTCAGACCTGTCGTCCGCCGCCCCTCTGCTCCTGCCCTCGAGGACATCGAGGATGGCCGATGGAATGGTGCCAGCGGCGGAGCAGCAGCAGGTGTCGGATGCGACCGCACTGCTGCGAATGCTAGATGCTGTGGCCAAGGGGGACATGGACAGCGTGAGACGCATTGCGCTGTGAGTGAGTGAGTGAGTGAGTGAGTGAGTGAGTGAGTGAGTGAGTGAGTGAGTGAGTGAGTGAGTGAGTGAGTGAGTGAGTGAGGGAGTGAGGGAGTGAGTGAGTGAGTGAGTGAGTGAGTGAGGGAGTGAGGGAGCGAGGGAGCGAGGGAGCGAGCGAGCGAGCGAGCGAGTGAGTGAGTGAGTGAGTGAGTGAGTGAGTGAGTGAGTGAGTGAGTGAGTG
>SZWC01003200.1:29105-39280 GCA_023375785.1 Penium margaritaceum
TGTACATGGTTTCAACGCCGTGTCACTAAGTATTGAAGGTCTTTGTGCTTTCTAGTTGAAAGCTAGTGTTCCCAAAGCATTGTTATCCCCTCTTATTGTCTGTGTCTCTTGTTGTGAGTTGTCAACGTTGACCACATGAAGTGAAATTCTTTGGTCATGGTCAGTGACAAAAGCATACTTTGTTTGGTCACTGTGCATGGTAGCCACATGGTGCCACTACATGTTGAAGGTCTTTGTACTTACTAGTCGATTACTTGTATTAAAAAACCATTGTTTCCCCCTCAGACCATTTGTGACTTGTGTTATGAGCTGTCAAAGTTGACCACACATAGTGACATTCTTTGCTCATGGTCAGTGACATATGCCTACTTTGGTTGGTCATTGTACATGGTAGCCTCATCGTGCCACTACTAATTGAAGGTCCTTGTGCTTGCTAGTTGATACCTGGTGTTCCCAAACCATTGTTCACCCCTCAGACCGTTTGTGACTCGTATTATGAGTTGTCAACGTTGACCACACACAACGGATTTCTTTGGTCAAAGGCATTACGTATGCATCCTTTTGTCGGTCTATGTCCATGGTAGCCACACCGTGCTACTACTTATTGAAGGTTGTTGTACTTGCTAGTTGAAAACTGATATTCCAAAACCATCGTTTCCCCGTCTGACCATTTGTGACTCGTGTTATGGGTTGTGAGTGTTGACCACCCATATTGAAATTGCTTGGTCATGGTCGGTGACATATGCCTACTTTGGTTGTTCGGTGTGCATAGTAGCCACACCGTGCCACTCCTTATTGAAGTTCTTTTTCCTTTCTAGTCAATGCATAGGGTTCCCGAACCATTGCTCCTTCCTCTGTCAATTTTTTACTTGTGTTATGAGTTGTCAATGTTGACCACACATAGTAGAATTCTTTGGTCATAGTGAGTGACTTATGCATCCTTTGATTGGTCACTGTGCACGCTAGCCACAGCGTGCCACTTCTTGTTGAAGGTCTTTGTACTTGCGAGTTGATAACTAGTGTTCCCAACCCATTGTTATCCCCTCTGACCATTTGTACCTCGTGTTATGCGTTTTCAACATTGACCACACACTGTGAAATTGTTTTGGCCATGGTTAGTGGCATATGCCTACTTTGGTTTGTCACTGTACATGGTTTCAACGCCGTGTCACTAAGTATTGAAGGTCTTTGTGTTTTCTAGTTGAAAGCTAGTGTTCCCAAAGCATTGTTATCCCCTCTTATTGTCTGTGTCTCTTGTTGTGAGTTGTCAACGTTGACCACATGAAGTGAAATTCTTTGGTCATGGTCAGTGACATATGCATACTTTGTTTGGTCACTCTGCATGGTAGCCACATGGTGCCACTACATGTTGAAGGTCTTTGTACTTACTAGTCGATAACTTGTATTAAAAAACCATTGTTTCCCCCTCAGACCATTTGTGACTTGTGTTATGAGCTGTCAAAGTTGACCACACATAGTGACATTCTTTGCTCATGGTCAGTGACATATGCCTACTTTGGTTGGTCATTGTACATGGTAGCCTCATCGTGCCACTACTTATTGAAGGTCCTTGTGCTTGCTAGTTGATACCTGGTGTTCCCAAACCATTGTTCACCCCTCAGACCGTTTGTGACTCGTATTATGAGTTGTCAACGTTGACCACACACAACAGATTTCTTTGGTCAAAGGCAGTACATATGCCTACTTTTATCGGTCTATGTCCATGGTAGCCACACCGTGCTACTACTTATTGAAGGTTGTTGTACTTGCTAGTTGAAAACAAATATTCCAAAACCATTGTTTCCCCCTCTGACCATTTGTGACTCGTGTCATGGGTTGTGAACGTTGACCACCCATATTGAAATCCTTTGGTCATGGTCAGTGACATATGCCTAGTTTGGTTGTTTGGTGTCCATAGTAGCCACTCCGTGCCACTACGTATTGAAGTTCTTTGTCCTTTCTAGTCTCTCCCTCTGCCCATTTGTGACTCGTGTTATGAGTTGTCAATGTTGACCATACATAGTGGACTTCGTTGGTCATACTCAGTGACGTATGCATCCTTTGGTTGGTCACTATGCACGCTAGCCACACCGCGTCAGTAATTGTTGAAGGTCTTTGTACTTGCTACTTGATCACTAGTGTTCCCAACCCATTGTTTCCCCCTCAGACCATTTGTAACTCGTGTTTTGAGTTTTCAGCGTTGACCACACATTGTGAAATTCGTTTTGCCGTGGTTAGTGGCATATGCCTACTTTGGTTTGTCACTGTATATGGTTGCCACGCCGTGTCACTACGTATTGAAGAACTTTGTGCTTTCGAGTTGATAGCTAGTGTTCCCAAACCATTGTTACCCCCTCTCACTATCTGTGACTCTTGTTGTGAGTTGTCAACGTTGACCACCTGAAGTGAAATTCTTTGGTCATGGTCAGTGACGTATGCATACTTTGATTGGTCACTTTGCATCGTAGCAACACTGTGCCACTGTATACTGAAAGTCTTTGTACTTGTGAGTTGATATCTAGTATTCACAAACCATTGTTTCCCCCTCTAACCATTTTTGACTCGTATTCTTAGTTGTCAAAGTTGACCACACAGAGTGACATTCTTTGGTCATGGTCAGTGACATATGCCTAATTTGGTTGGTCATAGTACATGGTAGCCACACCGTGCCACTACTTATTGATGGTCCTTGTGCTTGCTAGTTCATACCTGGTGGTGCCAAAACATCGCCCCCCCCCCTCCTCCGACTATTTTTGACTCGTATTATGAGTTGTCAACGTTGACCATACACAGCGGATTTATTTGGTCAAAGGCATTACGTATGCCCACTTTGGTCGGTCATTGTGCATGGTAGCCACACTGTGCTACTACTTATTGAAGGTTGTTGTACTTGCTAGTTGAAAACAAATACTCCGAAACCATTTTTTCCCCCTCTGACCATTTGTGACTCGTGCTATGGGTTGTGAACGTTGACCACCCATATTGAAATTCTTTGGTCATGGTCAGTGATATATGCCTAGTTTGGTTGTTTGGTGTGCATAGTAGCCACACTGTGCCATTACTTATTGAATTTCTTTGTCCTTTCTAATCAATACATAGGGTTCCCAAACCATTGTCTCTCCCTTTGACCATTCTTTACTCGTGTTATGAGTTGTCAATGTTGACCACACGTAGTGGACTTCTTTGGTCCTAGTCAGTGACGTAGGCATCCTGTGGTTGGTCGTCGTGCATGCTAGCCACACCGTGCCACTACTTGTTGAAGGTCTTTGTACTTGCTAGTTTATTTCTAGCGTGCCCAACCCATACCTTCCCCTTTTGACCATTTGTGACTTGTGGTATGAATTTTCAACGTTGACCACACACAGTGAAATTCTGTTGGTCATGGTTAGTGGCATATGCCTACTTTGGTTTGTCACTGTACATGGTTTCCACGCTGTGTCACTATGTATTGAAGGTCTTTGTGCTTTCTAGTTGATAGCTAGTGTTGGCAACACATTGTTATCCCTTCTCACTATCTCTGACTCTTGTTGTGAGTTGTCAACGTTGACCACATGAAGTGAAATTCTTTGGTCATGATTAGTGACATATGCATACTTTTGTTGGTCACTGTGCACGGTAGCTACACTGTGCCACTACATATTGAAGGTCTTTGTACTTGCTAGTTGATAACTACTATTTCCAAACCATTGTTTCCCCCTATGACCATTCTTGACTCGTATTATGAGTTGTCAAAGTTGACCACACATAGTGACATTCTTTGGTCATGGTCAGTGACATGTGCCTACTTTGGTTGGTCCTTGTACATGGTAGCCACACCGTCCCACTACTTATTGAAGGTCCTTGTGCTTGCTAGTTTATAGCTGGTGTTCCTAAACCATGGCCCTCCCCCCCCCTTTGACCATTTGTGACTCGTATTATGAGTTGTCAATGTTGACCACACACAACAGATTTCTTTGGTCAAAGGCAGTACATATGCCTACTTTGGTCGGTCATTGTGCATGGTAGCCACATCGTGCTACTAATTATTGAAGGTCGTTGTACTTTCTTGTTGAAACCTAATATTCCGAAACCATTGTTTCCCCATATGACCATTTGTGACTCGTGTTATGGGTTGTGAACGTTGACCACCCATATTGAAATTCTTTGATCATGGTCAGTGATATATGCCTAGTTTGGTTTTTCGGTGTGCATAGTAGCCACACCGCGCCACTACTGATTGAAGTTCTTGTCAGTAGATTGTTGGCACCATGGGAAGCATTGCTTGAGGCTGAACACGTGGAACAAGATGTTGGTGAATTTGGGCGCGGTCCAGGAGACGAGCGCCGCACTGTAGGCAAATGCAGAAGTGTGAGTGGGCGCGGTGCATGAGCACAAGCGCTGATGGAAAGGTTGAACATAATGGGAACATGCGAGCAAACTGAAGGTACAAGATTGGGGGCAGTGTCGAGGCGTGGGCCGAAAGGCCACAGCGCTGAGGCATGGGCCAAAGAATCACGAGGGTCGCAACAATGGTACGCGAACCGAGAAGGAACGGGAACTGCTGAGGCATGCATGAAGATGATGATGGAGAGCCGCAGCGTCCAGGGGCGGGCCGAGTGAAGAGCGAGGCCGCAGCGCAAAGGAGCGGGCTGAGTATTAATGGATGAGAGGCGTGGAGGCAGGGCAAAGCCCGGGCCGTGCAAGATGACACGGAGCAGAGCGACTGCAGCGATAAGGAAGCGTGGCACTGTGCCATGGTAGTGGGCCATGGTCACAGGCAGAGTGGGGGCAGGGCCGGAGCCCGGGCCGGAGAGGCAATGAGACTGAATGACCATTAACTGGTAACTCATACAAGGAAACCATGAGAGCATAAGTACTAGCTACTACTAGCCTAGAGTCTTGTCTATGATGGAAGGTAAGTCTTGTGTAGCCGCAGCTGCTTTGGTGCTGCTGCTGCTGTTGCCGAGTGCGGAGCCGAGATGTGGCCCCGCACCAGGCACCGATGGTCCGTTGGCTTGGCGCGAGTCTCTTCTTGGCGCGAACATAGTGTTGTGTAGTGAGGATTGTAGCATGGGTACAAAATTGCAACGTTGCCGGCGGGTGATGGCCCGTGAGTCATCGTTGTCTGCCAGCCGTTTGACTTGGCGGTCAGATCGTTGACCAATCCTTCCCGCGGAGGACATTGAAATATTTCTTGATGCCGAGAGTTGTTCCGGTCATCCAATATTGTATTCCTGTTCATGCTCGACGATCCTGGGTACCTGGGTAATTCACCGCTGTGAGTGTGTTGGAGAGAGTTGTCATTCTTGTAGATGAATTTGTGACTTGTGTTATGAGTTGTCAAAGTTGACCACACAAAGTGACATTCTTTGGTCATGGTCAATGACATATGCCTAGTTAAAAACTAATATTCCAAAACCATTGTTTCCCCCTCTCACCATTTGTGACTCGTGTTATGGGTTGTGAACGTTGACCACCCATATTGAAATTCTTTGGTCATGGTCAGTGACGTATGCCTAGTTTGGTTGTTCGGTGTGCATAGTAGCCACACCGTGCCACTACTTATTGAAGTTATTTGTCCTTTCTAGTTGATACATACGGTTCTTAAACCATTGTCTCTCCCTCTGACCATTTGTGACTCGTATTATGAGTTGTCAACGTTGACCACACACAGCGGATTTCTTTGGTCAAAGGCAGTACATATGCCTACTTTGTTTGGTCATTGTGCATGGTAACCACACCTTGGTACTACTTATTGAAGTTCGTTGTACTTGCTAGTTGAAAACTCGTATTCTGAAACCATTGTTTCCCCCTCTCACCATTTGTGACTCGTGTTATGGGTTGTGAACGTTGACCACCCATATTGAAATTCTTTGGTCATGGTCAGTGACGTATGCCTAGTTTGGTTGTTCGGTGTGCATAGTAGCCACACCGTGCCACTACTTATTGAAGTTATTTGTCCTTTCTAGTTGATACATACGGTTCTTAAACCATTGTCTCTCCCTCTGACCATTTGTGACTCGTATTATGAGTTGTCAACGTTGACCACACACAGCGGATTTCTTTGGTCAAAGGCAGTACATATGCCTACTTTGTTTGGTCATTGTGCATGGTAACCACACCTTGGTACTACTTATTGAAGTTCGTTGTACTTGCTAGTTGAAAACTCGTATTCTGAAACCATTGTTTCCCCCTCTCACCATTTGTGACTCGTGTTATGGGTTGTGAACGTTGACCACCCATATTGAAATTCTTTGGTCATGGTCAGTGACGTATGCCTAGTTTGGTTGTTCGGTGTGCATAGTAGCCACACCGTGCCACTACTTATTGAAGTTATTTGTCCTTTCTAGTTGATACATACGGTTCTTAAACCATTGTCTCTCCCTCTGACCATTTGTGACTCGTGTTATGGGTTGTGAACGTTGACCACCCATATTGAAATTCTTTGGTCATGGTCAATGACATATGCCTAGTTACAAACTAATATTCCAAAACCATTGTTTCCCCCTCTTCGTGTTATGGGTTGTGAACGTTGACCACCCATATTGAAATTCTTTGGTCATGGTCAGTGACATATGCCTAGTTTGGTTGTTCGGTGTGCATAGTAGCCACACCGTGCCACTTCTTATCAAAGTTCTTTGTCCTTTCTAGTCAATACATAGGGTTCCCAAACCATTTCCCTCCGTCTGACCATTTTTGACTTGTGTTATGAGTTGTCAATTCTGACCACACATAGAGGACTTCTCTGGTCATAGTGAGTGACGTATGCATCCTTTGGTTGCTCACTGTGCACGATAGCCACACTGTGCCACTACTTGTTGACGGTCGTTGTACTTGCTAGTTGATACCTAGTGCTCTCAACCCATTGTTTCCCCCTTATGACCATTTGTGACTCACGTTATGAGTTTTCAACGTTGAACACACACTGTGAAATTCTTTTGGTCATGATTAGTGGCATATGCCTTTCTTGGTTTGTCACTGTACATGGTTGCCACGCCATGTCACTACGGATTGAAGATCTTTGTGCTTTCTAGGTGATAGCTAGTGTTCCCAAACCATTGTTTCCCCCTCTGAGTATCTTTGAATCTTGTTGTGAGTTGTCAACGCTGACCACATGAAGTGTAATTCTTTGGTCATGATTAGTGAGATATGCATACTTTGGTTGTTCACTGTGCATGGTAGCCACACTGTGCTACTGCATATTGAAGGTCTTTGTACTTGCTTGTCCATAACTAGTATTCACAAAGCATTTTTTCCCCCTGTGATCATTTGTGACTCATTTTATGAGTTGTCAAAGTTGACCACACATAGTGACATTCATTGGTCATTGTCAGTGACATGTGCCTACTTTGGTTAGTCATTGCACATGGTAGCCACACCGTGCCACTACTCTTTGAAGGTCCTTCTTCATGATACATGATACCTGGTGTTCCCAAACCATCGTTTCCCCCTCTCACCATTTGTGACTCGTATTATGAGTTGTCAACGTTGACCACTCGTAGCGGATTTCTTTGATCAAAGGCAATACATATTTCAACTTTGGTCGGTCATTGTGCATGGTAGCCACACCGTGCTACTACTTATTGAAGGTCGTTGTACTTGCTAGTTGAAAACTAGTATTCTGAAACCATTGTTTCCCCCTCTGGCCATTTGTGACACATGTTATGGGTTGTGAACGTTGACCACCCATATGGACATTCTTTGGTTATGGTCAGTAACATATACTTAGTTTGGTTGTTCGGTGTGCATAGTAGCCACACTGCGCCACTACTTATTGAAGCTCTTTGTCCTTTCTGTTCCCTACATAGGGTTCCCAATCCATTGTCTCTCCCATTGACCATTTGTAACTCGTGATATGAGTTGTCAATGTTGACCAAAGATAGTAGACTTCTTCGGTCATAGTCAGTGACGTGTGCATCATTTGTTTGGTCACTGTGCACGCTAGTCACCCCGTGCCACTACTTGTTGAAGGTTTTTTTACTTGCTAGTTGATAACTAGTGTTCCCAACCCATTGTTTCCCCCTTTGGCCATTTGTGACTTGTGTTAAGGGTTGTGAACATTGACCACCCATAGTGAAATTCTTTGATCATGGTGAATGACATATGCCTAGTTTGGTTGTTGATTGTTCATAGTAGCCACACCGTGCCACTACTTATTGAAGTTCTTTGTCCTTTCTAGTCCATACATAGGGTTCCCAATCCATTGTCTCTCCATCTGACCATTTGTGACTCGTGTTATGAGTTGTCAATGTTGACCAAACATAGTGGACTTCTTTGGTCATAGTCAGTGACGTATGCATCATTTGGTTGGTCACTGTGCACGCTAGTCACCCTGTGCCACTACTTGTCGAAGGTCTTTGTACTTGCTAGTTGATACCTAGGGTTTCCAACCCATTGTTTCCCCCTCTGACCATTTGTGACTCGTATTATGAGTTGTCAACGTGGACCACACACTGCGGATTTCTTTGGTCAAAGGCAGTACATATGCCTACTTTGGTCAATCATTGTGCATGGTAGCCACACCGTGCTACTACTTATTGAAGGTCGTTGTACTTGCTAGTTGAAAACTAGTATTCTGAAACCATTGTTTCCCCCTCTGGCCATTTGTGACACATGTTATGGGTTGTGAACGTTGACCACCCATATTGAAATTCTTTGGTCATGGTCAGTGATATATGCCTAGTTTGGTTGTTCGGTGTGCATAGTAGCCACACCGTGCCACTACTTATTAAAGGTCCTTGTGCTTGCTAGTTAATACCTGGTGTTCCCAGACCATCGTTCCCCCCTCTGACCATTTGTGACTCGTATTATGAGTTGTCAACGTGGACCACACACTGCGGATTTCTTTGGTCAAAGGCAGTACATATGCCTACTTTGGTCAATCATTGTGCATGGTAGCCACACCGTGCTACTACTTATTGAAGGTTGTTGTGCTTGCTAGTTGAAAACTAATATTTTGAAACCATTGTTTCCCCTTCTGACCATTTGTGACTCGTGTTATGAGTTGTCAATGTTGACCACACATAGTGGACTTCTTCGGTCATAGTTAGTGACGTATGCATCCTTTGGTTGGTCACTATGCACGCTAGCCACACCGTGCCACTACTTGTTGAAGGTCTTTGTACTTGCTAGTTGGTAACTAGTGTTCCCAACCCATTATTTCCCCCTCTGACCATTTGTGACTCGTGTCATGAGTTTTCAACGTTGACCACACACTGTGAAATCATTTTGGTCGTGATTAGTTGCATATGCCTGTCATAATTTAGAAGATGACCACAATCAACTCCTGTCTCCTGGATATCTGAAGCACTCTGAATAACGGTCCAGGCCTGTCCTTGAACCACCTCGGTGACATATCCAACTAGCCGTTAACGGTCACCAACTGACCAACGGACCCTCAACCAAGTAATCCCCTAATAAGCGGTCCGACCGCAAGCACGTCCGGCTAGTGCACAGGAAGCCGTTGCATACTCCTTGTCCTATTCTGTCTTTGATATAAGGAGGATGTTCATTCCCTTCTAGTTTAACGAGAACAGTTCTTCCCATCCTGTTCCGCTTTGGTACTGCAGTTTTGCCGCCGTGTCTGTGCTCTGCTCGCACCTCGCATACCTTGTCTTCGCCAGCCTCTCTCAACTTGCAGCTCTTCGCTCCATCACTCTCGCTCCTTCGCTCAACTCCTAGCCAGCCATCACACATCTTGCCCTCGATCTCTCTCTTGACAGCTTGTCTACGTCGTCTCTTTGGGATCGGAGCCCTTCTCAAGCCCTGCGAGTAACTTCTGGGAACCACTCTTGCTTCTGTCACGTCGCTGACACACTAGTGCATGTTCCGATGCTTCAGTCTGCTTCTGCTATTGCTGTTCTCGTGCCTACATTCTTGTGACATGGTATCAGAGCATCAGGCGACATCACCTGGTGTCCTGTAACCAAGTCATCGCACTACCACCACCTTTGCTCGACTGCTTTGATCTGCACTCCTCTGTCGCCGCCACCTCGACGTTGCGCCTCTCCTCTTTGCTAGCAGCTGGCATCAGCAGTACCGCCTGAAGAGTTCCCCGTGCCGAAGAAACGTCCCGTCATCCTAAGGAAGCCCTGCGCCCATTTCGTGTCCGTGGCCAACAATCGGTGACTCGTCGTCCACATCAGTGTAAGCAGCTCCCAAGCCGCCTCCTGCTGTCAACTTCTTGGAAGCTTCCT
>SZWC01003200.1:59896-79285 GCA_023375785.1 Penium margaritaceum
TTGAAGGTCTTTGTACTTGCTAGTCGATGAATAGTATTCACAAACCTTTGTTTCCCCCTCTGACCATTCGTGATTCGTCTTATGAGTTGTCAAAGTTGACCACACATAGTGACATTCTTTGGTTATGGTCAGTGACATACGCCTCATTTGGCTGGTCATTGTACATGGTAGCCACACCGTTCCACTAATTATTGAAGGTCCTTGTACTTGTTAGTTGATACCTGGTGTTCCCATCGTTTCCCCGTTTTACCATTTGTGACTCGTATTATGAGTTGTCAACGTTGAGCACACACAACGGATTTTCTTTGGTCAAAGGTAGTACATATGCATACTTTGGTCGGTCATTATGCATGGTAGTCACACCGTGCGACTAATCATTGAAGGTCGTTGTCCTTGCTAGTTGAAAACTAATATTCAGAAACCATTGTTTACCCCTCTGACCATTTGTGACTTGTGTTCTGGGTTCCGAACGTTGACCACCCATATTGAAATTCTTTGGTCATGGTCAGTGACATATGCCTAGTTTAGTTGTTCGGTGTGCATAGTAGCCACACCGTGCCACTAGGTATTGAAGTTCTTTGTCCTTTCTAGTTGATACATTGGGTTGCTGAGCCAATGTATCTCCCTATGACCATTTGTGACTCGTGTTATGAGTTATTGATGTTGACCACACATAGTGGACTTCTTTGGTCATAGTCAGTGACGTTTGCATCCTTTGGTTGGGCACTATGTATGCTAGCCATACCGTGCCACTACTTCTTGAAGGTCTTTGTACTTGCTAGTTAATAACTAGTGTTCCCAACCCATTGTTTCCCCCTTTGACCATTTTTGACTCGTGTCATGAGTTTTCAACGTTTACCACATGAAGTGAAATTCTTTGGTCATGGTCAGTGACACATGCATACTTTGGTTGGTCACTGTGCATGGTAGCCACATTGTGCCACTACATATTGAACGTCTTTGTACTTGCAAGTTGATAACTAGTATTCACAAACCATTGTTTCCCCCTCTGACCATTTGTGACTCGTGTTACGAGTTGTCAAAGTTGACCACACATAGTGATATTCTTTGTTCATGGTCAGTGACATATGCCTACTTTCGTTGGTCATTATACATGGTAGCCACACCGTGCCACTACTTATTGAAGGTCCTTGTTCTGGCTTGTTGATACCTCGTGTTCCCAAACCATCGTTTACCCCTCTCACCATTGGTGACTCGTTTTATGAGTTGTCAACGTTGAGCAAACACATCGGATTTCTTTGGTCAAAGGCAGTACATATGCCTCCTTTGGTTGGTCATTGTGCATGGTAGCCTCACCGTTCTACTACTTACTGAAGGTGGTTGTACTTGCTAGTTGAAAACTAATGTTTTGAAACCATAGTTTCCCCCTCTGACTATTTGTGACTTGTGTTATGGGTTGTGAACATTGACCACCCATATTGAAATTCTTTGGTCATGGTCAGTGACATATGCCTAGTTTGGTTGTTTGGTGTGCATAGTAGCCACACCGTGCCACTACTTATTGAAGTTCTTTGTCCTTTCTAGTCGATACATAGGGTTCCCAAACAAATTTCTCTCCCTTTGTCCATTTTTGACTCTTGTTATGAGTTGTCGATGTTGAACAAACATCGTGGACTTCTTTTGTCATAGTCAGTGATGTATGCATCCTTTGGTTGGGCAATGTCCACGCTAGCCACACTGTGCCACTACTTCTTGAAGGTCTTTGTACTTGCTAGTTGATAATTGGTATTCCCAACCCATTGTTTCACCCTCTGACCATTTGTGACTCGTGTTGTGAGTTTCTAATGTTGACCACACAGTGCGAAATTCTTTTGGTTATGGTTAGTGGCGTATTCCTACCTTGGGTTTTCACTGTACATGGATGCCATGCCGTGTCACCATGTATTGAAGGTCTTTGTGCATTCTAGTTGATAGCTAGTGTTCCCAAAGCATTGTTACCCCCTGTGACTATATGTGACTCTTGTTGTGAGTTGTCAACGTTGACCACATGAAGTGAAATTCTTTGGTCATGGTTAGTGACACATGCATACTTTGGTTGGTTACTGTGCATGGTTGCCACACTGTGCCACTACATATTGAAGGTCTTTGTACTTGCTAGTCGATAACTAGTATTCACAAACCATTGTTTCCCCCTCTGACCAGTTGTGACTCGTGTCATGAGTTGTGGAAGTTGACCATACACAGTTACATTCTTTGGTCATGGTCAGTGACATATGCCTACTGTGGTTGGTCATTGTACGTGGTAGCCACATGGTGCCACTCCTTATTGTGTGTCCTTGTGGTTGCTAGTTGATACCTGGTGTTCCCAAACCATCGTCCCCCCCTCTGATCATTTGTGACTTGTATTATGAGTTGTCAACGTTGACCACACACAGCCGCTTTCTTTGGTCAAAGGCAGTACATATGCCTTCTTTGGTCGGTCAGTGTGCATGGTAGCCTCACCGTGCTACTAATTATTGATGGTCGTTGTACTTGCTAGTCGATAACTAATCTTCCTAAACCAATGTTCCCCCCTCTGACCATTTGTGACTCATGTTATGGGTTGTGAACGTTGACCACCCATATTGAAATTCTTTGGTGATGGTCAATGACATATGCCTAGTTTGGTTGTCCGGTGTGCATAGTAGCCACACCGTTTCACTGCGTATTGAGATTCTTTGTCCTTTCTAGTCTCTACATAGGGTTCCCAAACTATTCTTTCTTCCTTTGACCATTTGTAACTCGTGTTATGAGTTGTCAATGTTGACCACACATAGTGGACTTCTTTGGTCATAGTCAGTGACGTATGCATCATTTGTTTGGTGACTGTGCACGATAGCCACCCCGTGCNGATGGGGTTGCACTCCTTCTTGTTGTAGCGGCGGAGCACCTCTTGCACGTACTTTGCCTGCCCCATCTCCAGCGTACGTGCTTTGCAGTCCCTCTTGATGGCGATGCTGAGGTAGTACTCAGGCTCGCCCATGTCGGTCATGTTGAACCGACCGCCCAGCTGCCGCTTCTGGTTCACCAACTCATCCATGTCCAATGACACGAGGATGAGGTCATCCATGTAGAGGACCACAATTTGGTGCAACCCCGGCTGCTTTCACACGTACACGCTGTGATCTGCCTCGCAGCGCTTGAAGCCAAGCTCGGCCATGAAGCCGTCCATTTTCAGGTACCACATGAGTGGCGCTTGCTTGAGCCCATAGAGCACCTTGCGAAGCCGGCACACCTTCCCCGGCGGAACCTCCACCCCTTCCGGCACCTCCATGTAGACCTCCTTGTCCATGTCGCCATTGAGGAATGCAGTTTTTACATCCATTTGGTGGACTTCGTAGTCGCGCGTCGCCGTCACCGAGAGGATGGAGCGAATGGAGGCGAACTTCGCCACCGGCGCGAAGGTTTCATCGTAGTGTTCTCCTTTTCCCTGGACGTACCCTTTGGCGACCAGCCGCGCCTTGTACCGCTCCACCTTCCCCTCCTTGGTGAGCTTCTTCTTGAAGATCCACTTGGAGCTGATGATTTTTGCACCCTCCGGCCTCTCAATCAGCTGTCAAGTACCGTTCTCTTCGTGGGAGGCGAGCTCAGATTTTATGGCTCCCTCCCACTCAGCCCCATCCTTCTGCTGCAACGCCTCCTTGACGGTCTCGGGCTCCTCTTGCACAAAGAAGGCTCGAGCAAACCCAGTCCAGGTGCCCTGTGCGGCATCGTACCGTTTTGCCGTCCTCCTTGCGCGTCTGCTTCTCCAGGGCTGCTGCTGTTGAGGCTGCTGCTGCTGCTGCCGCTGTTGCTGCTGCAGCTGCTGCTGCCCTCTCGCGATGCCACTCGCACCGCTGGCCTGCTCCCCCTCTCTCGGGGACCGTGGAGATGTGGGCTCACTCCTCGCCTCCTCGTTCAGCTCCACTGCTGCCGGCGCTTCGGACACATCGTCCGACGCGGCTGAATGCAAATCAGCCGCTCCAACATCGCCCGGATGGTCCTCACCGGCTGGAGCCGATGGGATGTCACCCTCTTTTGTATCCTTTGGCGTCCCCCCCTCAAGGAGTGGCAGCCACTCGCCCCGCTTGGAGAGACCCACGTCCTTGTCCGTCCAACGACTCTCCTCGTCAAACGTGACGTCGTGAATCTTCACAATCTGCTGCCTCCATGGGTCGAAGAGCCAGGACGCCTTGCTCCCGCTCTGGTACCCGACGAAGATGCATCGGCGAGTCCGCGGGTCCAACTTGTCCCGCTCCTCCCATGCCTGCACAACAGAATATGCAACACAACCAAACGTGCAGAGGTGTGCCACAGTTGGCTTCCTTCCGCTCCACACTTCTTGTGGCGTCTTCCACTCCTTGGACTCCGCGTCCTTTAGCGGCTTCATTGGCGTCAGGTTCATGATGTACGCCGCTGTCCGTACCGCCTCGTCCCAGTACCGCTGTGCGAGGCCGGCATCGCTCAACATGGACCGGACCATGTTGAAGATGGTGCGGTTTGTCCTCTCGGCGACGCCGTTCTGCTGCAGAGAGTGTGGCATAGTTTTCTGCCACGCGATCCCCTTGCTCTTCATCTATGCCAAGCAGCCCTCATAATTACCACCGTTGTTGCTCCGGAACTCCCTCACCTTCAACTCCGTTTGCCGCTCCACGGCCGCCACAAATTCCTGCATGCACGAAAAGACATCGCTCTTCCTCTTGATGATGTAGAGGTAGAGCTTGCGGCTGTGGTCGTCAATGAAGGTGACAAAGTAGCGTGCCCCACCAATGGAGGGCTGGAACGGTCCACACACATCCGTGTGCACCACCTCCAACTTTGCCGATGCATGCGTCCCTTTGCCATCAAACGGCTGCCGTGTCGCCTTGCCGACCACGCACGGCTCGCACACGGCATTCTTAAATGCGTCGAGGCTTTTGACCTCAAGATCCTGCACCACTTCCTTCTTCGACATGTCCCTCACAGTTGAGGGAGCGATGTGACATAGACGGCGGTGCCATAGGTCCAGGTTTCCTTCATCCTTTGTCACGAGGTTGACGGCGTTAGTCCTAGCCGTATCGGCAAGAACTTTGGTACGAAGAAGGTACAAGTCCTCTTCCCTCTTGCCACGCGCAATCACCTCGCCACCCCCCTCCTACCGGATGATGGCCTCCTTCTTGTTGAAGAGTACCTCGAGCCCCTTGTCGGTAAGGCGGCTCACTGACAGCAGATTTGCCAAAAATTTGGGCATGTGGAGCACGTCGTAAATGGTGCACGGAATGAATTTCCCGTTCACCACAGACTCGATGCGAACATTGCCTTCGCCCGCGGCCAGCTCTGTTTTGCCGTTGGCCACTGTCATGCGTCGCTTGGTGACGCCGTAGGGGACAAATGCCGCCCGGTTGCATTGTTTGTGGCGGACTGATCCGGAGTCGACCACCGTGACTTCCGGATCTGTCAAGTCGGTAGACTCCCTGGCCATCATGGCTTGGGTGTCCTTCTTCCCGCCCTTCCCGGGCTGGTCCGACTTCTTGTTTAGGCAGTTGCGTGCATAGTGGCCCTGTTTGCCACAGTTGTAGTACTCCCCTTTGTTGTCACCTTTCTTGGTCCCTTGCTTGGCACCCTTCCCCTTCTTGCCTCCCCCTCCACCTTGAGGGCGGACGGCATAGGCGGAACTTGATGTTGCCCCACTCTCTCTCCCACCACGCTGCATCCATTCATTGCGGACGTACTCAGCCACCTTCGGGTACTTTAGCTCAGCGGCGGACCAGTCGCCTACGACGGTGATCATGGGACTCCAACTATCCGGCAAGGCCAGGAGGAGGATCATGGCTTGCAGCTAAGGGTCGACCTTCCATCCGGTGGCTACGCACTCGGCAGTGAGGGAATCTATCTGCTGCAGGATCGGCTCGGAGGGTGACGAGCCTCTTGAAGACGAAGAGCTGGTTAGCGAGGTTGGTGGAATGGTAGATGGTGCAGAGTTTCTTCCAGGCCTCCGCGGCCTCCGTGCATCCTTGAATCAGGGCGTGCTGCGGTGAAGCTAGCGCTAACACCAATAACGCAAGCGCCTTCTTGTACTTCTCCACTTCCTCCAGCGTCGCGGTATCCGGAGGTGCGGTCTCTTCATCGCTGACCACCTCAAGTAGATCCTTGTCATTGAGGTAGACCTCAAACTGCCACCTCCACAAGGGGAAGCCATTTCCATCAAACTTGGAGACGACGCCGATGCTTTCTTGCTCGGTTGTTGCCATGGCGCGCGGCGGTAGCGTGAAACTTGAAGAGCTAGGGTCCTTCTAGGCACATGGGCCCATAACCCTTTGTTGGCTTTAATAGGTGTAGAGGCACCCTCAAGGATGCCTAGCTCTCACTGAAGCACACTACCAGTGTTTGTGCGGCCAATGGACACCAATGGTAAAAAGTGTGGAGCACAAGGATCACGGGCAAGAGTGGACAGAACACGTCGCATTCAGTAGATCTACATCAAAACATGTTTTTGTTGCTTAGCATAGTAAGATTACATCAGATCCTTATAGCTTGTGATCTAAGCTTTCCAAAGAAATCAAGCACACCCAAAACAGAGGAGTAGAGCCCCTGCTACGGCCATCGAACTAATCCTTGGTGGAGCCGTCCACCTGGCCATGCACTCTAGGCAACGGGAGGCGTTCCGACGATGCCCCGTCAAAGTGCCTTTCCTCGCTCAGAAGTCAAGGAGAAGTTCATCCTGGTCAAGGAGGTCCTTATGGTCACCTCATTCATGCCCCTGGTGCATTTGGAGGCCATTAGGAATGAACTCGGATCCCTGGTGCTGGAACATCCCCCCACCCATGGCGGGTACCAGATTCCACCCACCCAACACCCGTTTTTTGGGCTAGGCCAACTTTTGGAATACTCACTCAAATCGAGCAATTCAAAAATCGATCCTGCATGGAAAAATCCAAGGAATCCAAATCTTAAGTCACATCAGGTATTCGACCATTTCTCAATGATCGAACTGAGGAGTACGATCAATGACACTCATGGAAAGGGGCACACCATGTCAACATATGCATCCTTTGGTTGGTCACTGTGCACGCTAGCCAAACCGTGCCACTACTTGTTGAAGGTCTTTGTACTTGCTAGTTGATAACTAGTATTCCCAATCCATTGTTTCCCCCTCTAACCATTTGTGACTCGTGTTATGAGTTTTCAACGTTGACCACACACCGTGAAATTCTTTTGGTCATGGTTACTGGCATATGCCTACTTTTGGTTTGTCACAGTACATGGTCGCCACGACGTGTCACTACGTATTGAAGGTCTTTGTGATTTCTAGTTGATAGCTAGTGCTCTTAAAGCATTGTTACCCCCTCTCACTATCTGTGACTCTTGTTGTGAGTTGTCAACATTGACCACATGAAGTGAAATTCTCTGATCATGGTCAATGACATATGCATACTTTGGTTGGTCACTGTGCATGGTAGCCAAACTACATATTGAAGGTCTTTGTAATTTCTAGTCAGGAACTAGTATTCATAAACCATTGTTTCCCCCTCTGATCATTTGTGACTCGTGTTATGAGTTGTCAAAGTTGACCACACATAGTGACATTCTTTGGTCATGGTTTGTGACATATGCCTACTTTGGTTGGTCATTGTACATGGTAGCCACACCGTGGCACTACTTATTGAAGGTCCTTGTTCTTGCTAGTTTATACCTGGCATTCCCAAGCCATTGCTTCCACCTCTTACCATTTGTGACTCGTATTATGAGTTGTCAACATTAACCACACTCAGCGGATTTCTTTGGTCAAAGGCAGTACATATGCCTACTTTGGTCGGTCATTGTGCTTGGTAGCCACACTGTGCTACTAATTATTGAAGGTTGTTATTCTTGCTAGTTGAAAACTAATATCCCAAAACCATTGTTTCCCCCTCTGACCATTTGTGACTCGTGTTATGGGTTGTGAACGTTGACCACCCATATTGAAATTCTTTGGTCATGGTTAGTGTCATATGCCTAGTTTGGTTGTTTAGTGTGCATAGTAGCCTCGCCATGCCACTACGTATTCGGGTTTTTTTTCCTTTCTAGTCGATCAAGAGTGTTTGCAAACCATTGTCTCTCCCTCTCACCATTTGTGACTCGTGTTATGAGTTGTCAATGTTGACCACACATAGTGACATTCTTTGGTCATGTTCACTGACGTATGCCTACTTTGGTTGGTCATTGTACACGGTACCCACACCATGCCACTGCTTATTGAAGGTCCTTGTTCTTGCTAGTTGAAACCTGGTGTTCCCAAACCATCGTTTCCCCCTCTCACCATTTTTGACTTGTATTTTGAGTGTCAATGTTGACGACACACAGCAAATTTCATTGGTCAAAGGCAAGAATTATGCCAAGTTTGGTCGGTCATTGTGCATGATAGCCACACCGTACTACTACTTATTGAAGGTCGTTGTACTTGCTAGTTGGAAACTTTATTCCAAAACCATTGTTTCCCCCTGTGACCAGTTGTGACTCGTGTTATGGGTTGCGAACGTTGACCACCCATATTGAAATTCTTTGGTCATGGTCAGTTACATATGCCTAGTTTGGTTGTTCGGTATGCATAGTAACCACACCGTGCAATTACTAATTGAAGTTCTTTGTCCTTTCTAGTCGCTGCATATGGTTCTCAATCCATTGTCTCTCCATCTGGCCATTTTTTACTCGTGTTATGAGTTGTCAATGTTGACCACACATAGTGGACTTCTTTGGTCATAGTCAGTGACTTATGCATCCTTTGGTTGGTCATTGTGCCGCTAGCCACACCGTGCCATTAGTTGTTGAAGGTCTTTGTAATTTCTACTTCTTAACTAGGGTTCCCAATCCATTGTTTCCCCCTCTCACCATTTGTGACTCGTGTTATGAGTTTTCAACGTTGACCACACTGNTGAGCTTATAACGTTGACCACATGAAGTGAAATTCGTTGGTCATGGTTAGTGACATATGCATACTTTGGTTGGTCATTGTGCATGGTAGCCACACTATACCACTGCATATTGAAGGTCTTTGTACTTGCTTGTCGATAACTAGTATTCAAAAACCATAGTTTCCCCCTCTGACCATTTGTGATTTGTATTATGAGTTGTCAAAGTTGATCAGACATAGTGACATTCTTTGGTCATGGTCAGTAACATATGCCTACTTTGGTTGGTCATTGTACATGGTATCCACACCGTGCCACTACTTATTGAAGGTCCTTGTTCTTGCTAGTTGATACCTGGTGTTCCCAAACCATCGTTTCCCCTCTGACAATTGGTGACTCGTATTATGAGTTATCAACGTCGACCACACACACATGATTTCTTTGGTCAAAGGCAGTAGATATGCCTACTCTTGTCAGTCTCACCGTGCTACTACTTATTGAAGGTCGTTGTACTTGCTAGTTGAAAATTAATATTCGAAAACCATTGTTCTCCCCTCTGACCATTTGTGACTTGTGTTTTCGGTTGTGAACATTGACCACCCATATTGAAATTCGTTGGTCATGGTTAGTGACGTATGCCTAGTTTGGTCGTTGGGTGTGCATAGTAGCCACACCGTGCCACTACTTCTTAAAGTTCTTTGTTTTGTCTGGTCGCTACATAGGGTTCCCAAACCATTGTCTCTCCCTCTGACCATTTGTGATTCGTGTTATGATTTTTCAACGTTGACCACACTGTGGGAAATTCGTTTGGTCATGGTTATTGACATATGCCGACTTTGGGCTGTCACAGTACATGGTTGCCACGCCGTGTCACTCTGTATTGAAGGTATTTGTGCTCTCTAGTTGATAGCTAGTGTTCCCAAACCATCGTTTCCCCTCTGACAATTGGTGACTCGTATTATGAGTTATCAACGTCGACCACACACACAGGATTTCTTTGGTCAAAGGCAGTACATATGCCTACTTTGGTTGGTCATTGTACACGGTACCCACACCATGCCACTGCTTATTGAAGGTCCTTGCTCTTGCTAGTTGAAACCTGGTGTTCCCAAACCATCGTTTCCCCTCTGACAATTGGTGACTCGTATTATGAGTTATCAACGTCGACCACACACACAGGATTTCTTTGGTCAAAGGCAGTACATATGCCTACTTTGGTTGGTCATTGTACACGGTACCCACACCATGCCACTGCTTATTGAAGGTCCTTGCTCTTGCTAGTTGAAACCTGGTGTTCCCAAACCATCGTTTCCCCTCTGACAATTGGTGACTCGTATTATGAGTTATCAACGTCGACCACACACACAGGATTTCTTTGGTCAAAGGCAGTACATATGCCTACTTTGGTTGGTCATTGTACACGGTACCCACACCATGCCACTGCTTATTGAAGGTCCTTGCTCTTGCTAGTTGAAACCTGGTGTTCCCAAACCATCGTTTCCCCCTCTCACCATTTGTGACTCGTGTTATGAGTTGTCAATGTTGACCACACATAGTGGACTTCTTTGGTCATAGTCAGTGACGAATGCATCCTTTGGTTGGTCACTGTACACGCTAGTCACACCCGGCCACTACTTGTTGAAGGTCTTTGTACTTGCTAGTTGATAACTAGTGCTCCGAACCCATTGTTTCTTCCTCTGACCATTTGTGATTCGTGTTATGATTTTTCAACGTTGACCACACAGTGTGAAATTCTTTTGGTCATGGTTAGTGCCATATGCCTACTTTGGTTTGTCACTGTACATGGTTGCCATGCCGTGTCACTACGTATTGAAGTTATTTGTACTTTCTAGTTGATAGATAGGGTTCCCAAAGCATTGTTACCCCCTCGGACTATCTGTGACTCTTGATGTGAGTTTTCAACGATGACCAGATTAAGTGAAATTATTTGGTCGTGGTCAGTGACATATGCATGCGTTGGCTAGTGAAGGTGCATGGTAGCCACACTGTGCCACTACATATTGAAGGTCTTTGTACTTGCTAGTCAATAACTAGTATTCAAAAACCATTGTTTCCCCCTCTGATCATTTGTGACTCATGTTATGAGTTGTCAAAGTTGACCACACATACTTACATTCCTTGGTCATGGTCAGTGAGATATGCCTACTTTGGTTGGTCATTGTACATCGTAGCCACACCGTGCCACTACTTATTGAAGGTCCTTGTGCTTGCTAGTTGAAACTCATATTCCTAAACCATCTTCCCCCACTCTAATCATTTGTCCCTCGTATTATGAAATGTCAACGTTGACAACATACAGCGGATTTCTTTGGTCAAAGGCAGTACATATGCCTACTTTGGTCGGCCATTCTGTATGGTAGCGACACCGTGCTACTACTTATTGAAGGCCGTTGTACTTGCCAGTTGAAAACTAATATTTCAAATCCATTGTTTCCCCCTCTGACCATTTGTGAGTCGTGTTATGGGTTGTGAACGTTGACCACCCATATTGAATAAACTTGGTCATGGTCAGTGACATATGCCTAGTTTGGTTCTTCGGTATACATAGTAGCCACACCGTGCCACTACTTATTGAAGTTCTTTGTCCTTTCTTGTCGATACATAGGGTTCCCAAACCATTGTCTCTTCCTTTGACCATTTGTGACTCGTGTTATGAGTTGTCAATGTTGACCACACATAGTGGACTTCTTTGGTCATAGTCAGTAACGTATGCATCCTTTCGTTGGTCACTGTACACGCTAGCCACAAAGTGCCACTACTTGTTGAAATTCTTTGTACTTGCTAGTTGATAACTAGTGTTCCCAACCCATTGTTTCCCCCTCTGACCATTTGTGACTCGTGTTATGAGTTTTCAAAGTTGACCACACACTAAAACTCTTTTGGTCATGGTTCCAGGCATATGCCTACTTTGGTTTGTCACTATACATAGTTGCCATGCCGGGTCACTACGTATTGAAGGTCTTTGTGCTTTCTAGTTGATAGCTAGTGTTCCCAAACCATTGTTACCCCCTCTCACTATGTGTGACTCTTGTTGTGAGTTGTCAACGTTGATCACATGAAGTGAAATTCTTTTGTCATGGTCAGTGACACATGCATGCTTTGGTTGGTAACTGTGCATGGTAGCCATAAAGTGCCACTCCATATTGAAGGTATTTGTACTTGCTAGTGGAAAAATTGTATTCACAAACTATTGTTTCCCCCTCTGACCATTTGTTACTCGTGTTATGAGTTGTCAAAGTTAACCATACATAGTGACATTCTTTGGTCATGGTCAGTGACACATGCCTAGTTTGGTTGGTCATTGTATATGGTAGCCAAACCGTGCCACTACTCATTAAAGGTCCTTATTCTTGCTAGTTGATACCTGGTGATCCCAAACCATCGTTCCCCCCTCTGACCATTTGTGACTCGTATTATGGGTTGTATACCTTGACCACACACATCGGATGTCTTTGGTCAAAGGCATTATATATGCCTACTTTGGCCGGTCATTGTGCATGGTAGCCACACTGTGCTACTACTTATTGAAGGTCGTTGTACTTGCTAGTTAAAAACTAATATTCCGAAACCATTTTGTCCCCCTCTGACCATTGGTGACTTGTGTTATGGGTTGTGAACGTTGACCACCCATATTGAAATTCTTTGGTCATGGTCAGTGAGATATGCCTAGTTTAGTTGTTCAGTGTGCATAGTAGCCACACCCTGCCACTACTTATTGAAGTTCTTTGTCCTTTCTACGCAATACATAGGGTTCCCAAACTATTATCTCCCCCTATGACCATTTTTGACTCGTGTTATGAGTTGTCAATGTTGACCACACATAGTGGACTTCTTTGGTCATGGTCAGTGGCGTATGCATCCTTTGGTTGGTCACTGTGCATGCTAGCCACACCGTGCCACTACTTGTTAAAGGTCTTTGTACTTACTGGTTGATAACTGGTGTTCCCAACCCGTTGTTTCCCCCTCTGACCATTTGTGACTCGTGTTGTGAGTTTTCAACATTGACCACACACTGAAACTCTTTTGGTCATGGTTTGAGGCATATGCTCACTTTTGTTTGTCACTATACATAGTTGCCACGCCGTGTCACTACGTATTGAAGGTCTTTGTGCTTTCTAGTTGATAGCTAGTGTTTCCAAACCAGTGTTACCCCCTCTCACTATCTGTGACTCTTGTTGTGGGTTGTCAACGTTGATCACATGAAGTGAAATTATTTGGTCATGGTCAGTGACATATGCATACTTTCGTTGGTAATTGTGCATGGTAGCCACACAGTGCCACTCCATATTGAAGGTATTTGTACTTGCTAGTCGATAACTAGTATTCAGGAACCATTGTTTCCCCCTCTGACCATTTGTGGCTCATAGTATGAATTGTCAAAGTTGACTGCACATGGTGACATTCTTTGGTCATGGTCAGTGACATATGCCTACTTTGGTTGGTCATTGTACATGGTAGCCACACCGTGCCACTACTTATTAAAGGTCCTTGTGGTTGCTAGTTGATACCTGATGTTCCCAAACCATCGTTCCCCCCTCTGACCATTTATAACTCGTATTATGAGTTGTCAACGTTTTGACCAAAGAAATCCAATGGTTCCTGAATACTAGTTCCCAAACCATCGTTTTCCCCCTCTGACTATTTGTGACTCGTATTATGAGTTGTCAACGTTTACCACACACAGCGGATTTCTTTGGTCAAAAGGTTGACAACTCATAATACGAGTCACAAATGGTCAGAGGGGGAACCGATGGTTTGGGAACACCAGGTATCAACTAGCAAGAACAAGGACTTTCAATAAGTAGTGGTATGGTGTGGCTACCATGTACAATGACCAACCAAAGTAGGCATATGTCACTGACCATGACTAAATAAAATCACAATGTGTGGTCAACTTTGACAACTCATCACACGATTCACACATGGTCAGAGGGGGAAACAATGGTTCTTGAATACTAGTTATCGACTAGCAAGTACAAAGACCTTCAATATGCAGTGACACAGTGTGGCTACCATGCACAGTGACCAACCAAAGAATGCATATGTCACTGACCATGACCAAAGAATTTCACTTTATGTGGTCAACGTTGACAACTCACAACAAGAGTCACAGATAGTGAGAGGGGGTAACAATGGTTTTGGAACACTAGCTATCAGCTAGAAAGCACAAAGACCTTCAATGCGTAGTGACACGACGTAGCAACCATGTGCAGTGACAAACCAAAGTAGGCATATGCCACTAACCATGACCAAAAGAATTTCACAGTTTGTGGACAACGTTGAAAACTCATAACACGAGTCACAAATGGTTAGACGGGGAAACAATGGGATGGGAACACCAGTTATCAACTAGCAAGTACAAAGACCTTCAACAAGTAGTGGCACGGTGTGGCTAGCGTGCACAGTGAGCAACCAAAGCATGCATACATCACTGACTATGACCAAAGAAGTCCACTATGTGTGGTCAACATTGAAAACTCATAATACGAGTCAAAAATGGTCAGAGGGAGAGACAATGGATTGGGAACCCTATGTAGCAACTAGAAAGGACAAAGAACCTCAATACAAAGTGGGACAGTACGGCAAATATGCCCACCGAACAACCAAACTAGGTATATGTCACTGACCATGATTAAAGAATTTCTATGTGGGTGGCCAAAGTTCACAACCCATAACACAAGTCATAAATGGTAAGAGGGGGAAACATTGTGTTCAAAATATTAGTTTTCAACTAGCAAGTACAACGACCTCCAATAAGTAGTAGCACGGTGTGGCTACCATGCACAATAGCTTGCCAAAGCAGGCATATGTACTGCCTTTGACCAAAGAAATCTGCTGTGTGTGGTCAACGTTGACAACTCATAGTACGAGTCACAAATGGTGAGAGGGGGAAACGATGGTTTGGGAACACGAGGTATCAACTAGCAAGGACAAGGACCTTTAATAAGAGGTGGAACGGTGTGGCTACCATGTACAATGACCAACCAAAGTAGGCATATGTCACTATCCGTGACTGAAGAATGTCACTATGTGTGGTCAACTCATAACACGAGTCACAATTGGTCAGACGGGGAAACAATGAATTGTGAATAGCAGTTATCCACTAGCAAGTACAAAGATCTTCAATATGTAGTTGCACAGTGTGGCTACCATGTACAATGAGCAACCAAAGTATGCATATGTCACTGACCATGACCAAAGAATTTCACTTCATGTGGTCAACGTTGACAACTCACAACAAGAGTCACATATAGTGAGAGGGGGTAGCAATGGTTTGGGAATACTAGATATCTACTAGAAAGTACAAAGACCTTCAATACGTAGAAACACGGCATGGAAACCATGTACATTAACAAGCCAAAGTAGGCATATGCCGCTAACCATGACCAAAAGAATTTCACAGTGTGTGGACAAAGTTGAAAACTCATAACACGAGTGACAAATGGTCAGAGGGGGAAACAATGGGTTGGGAACACTAGTTATAAACGAGCGAGTACAAAGACCTTCAACAACTAGTGACACGGTATGGCTAGCGTGCACAGTGAACAACCAAAGGATGCATACATCATTGAGCATGACCAAAGAAGTCCAGTATGTGCGATCAACATTGACAACTCATAACACAAGTCACAAATGGTCAGAGGGAGAGACAATGGTCTAGGAACCCTATGTATCAATGAGAAGGGATAGAGAACTTCAGTAAGGAGTGGCACGGTGTGGCTACAATGCACACCGAACATCCAAACTAGGAATATGTCACTGACCATGACCAAATAATTTCAATATGGGTGGTCAACGTTCACAACCCATAACACGAGTCACAAACGGTCAAAGGGGGAACAAATGGTTTCCAAATATTAGTTTTCAACTAGCAAGGACAACGACCTTCAATAATTAGTAGCACGGTGTGGCTACCGTGCATAATGACCAACCAAAGTAGGCATATGTACTGCCTTTGACCAAAGAAATCCGCTGTGTGTGGTCAACGTTAACAACTCATAACACGAGTCACAAATCGTCAGAGGGGGAAATGATGGTTCGGAAACACCGGGTATCAACTAGCAAGAACAAGGACCCTCAATAAGTAGTGGCACGGTGTGGCTACCATGTACAATGACCAACCAAAGTAGGCATATGTCACTGACCATGACCAAAGAAGGTCCCTATGTGTGGTCAACTCATAACACGAGTCACAAATGGTTTGAGGGGGAAGCAATGGTGTTTGAATACTAGTTATGGACTAGCAAGTACAAAGACCTTCAATATGTAGTGTGTGGCTACCATGCAAAGTGACCAACCAAAGTATGCATATTTCACTGACCATGACCAAAGAAGTCCACTATGTGTGGTCAACATTGACAACTCATAACACGAGTCACAAATGGTCACAGGGAGAGACAATGGTTTGGGAGCTCTATGTAGCGACTAGAAAGGACAAAGAACTTCAATAAGGAGTGGCACGGTGTGGCTACTATGCACACCGAACAACCAAACTGGGCATATGGCACTGACCAGGACCAAAGAGCTTCAATATGGGTGGTCAACGTTCACAACCCATAACACGAGTCACAAATGGTCAGAGGGGGAAACAATGGTTTCGAAATATTAGTTTTCAACTAGCAAGTACAACGACCTTCAGTGAGAAGTAGCACAGTGTGGCTACCATGCACAATGACCGACCAAAGTAGGCATATGTACTGCCTTTGACCAAAAAATTCCACTTTGTGTGGTCAACGTTGACAACTCATAATACAAGTCACAAATGGTCAGAGGGGTAAACGATGGTCTAAGAACACCAGGTGTCAACTAGTAAGCACAAGGATCGTCAATATGTAGTGGCAGGGTGTGGCTACCATGTACAATGATCAACCAAAGTAGGCATATGTCATGACACGAGTCACAAATGGTCAGAGGGGGGATGATGGTTGGGGAACACCAGGTATAAACTAGCAAGCACACGGACCTTCAATAAGTAGTAGCACGGTGTGGCTACTATGCACACCGAACAACCAAATTGGGCATATGTCACTGACCAGGACCAAAGAATGTCACGTCATGTGGTCAACATGGACAACTCACAACAAGAGTCACAGATAGTCAAAGGGGGTAACAATGGTTTGGGAACACGAGGTATCAACTAGCAAGAACAAGGACCCTCAATAAGTAGTGGCACGGTGTGGCTACTATGCACACCGAACAACCAAATTGGGCATATGTCACTGACCAGGACCAAAGAATGTCACGTCATGTGGTCAACATGGACAACTCACAACAAGAGTCACAGATAGTCAAAGGGGGTAACAATGGTTTGGGAACACGAGGTATCAACTAGCAAGAACAAGGACCCTCAATAAGTAGTGGCACGGTGTGGCTACTATGCACACCGAACAACCAAATTGGGCATATGTCACTGACCAGGACCAAAGAATGTCACGTCATGTGGTCAACATGGACAACTCACAACAAGAGTCACAGATAGTCAAAGGGGGTAACAATGGTTTGGGAACACGAGGTATCAACTAGCAAGAACAAGGACCCTCAATAAGTAGTGGCACGGTGTGGCTACTATGCACACCGAACAACCAAATTGGGCATATGTCACTGACCAGGACCAAAGAATGTCACGTCATGTGGTCAACATGGACAACTCACAACAAGAGTCACAGATAGTCAAAGGGGGTAACAATGGTTTGGGAACACGAGGTATCAACTAGCAAGAACAAGGACCCTCAATAAGTAGTGGCACGGTGTGGCTACTATGCACACCGAACAACCAAATTGGGCATATGTCACTGACCAGGACCAAAGAATGTCACGTCATGTGGTCAACATGGACAACTCACAACAAGAGTCACAGATAGTCAAAGGGGGTAACAATGGTTTGGGAACACGAGGTATCAACTAGCAAGAACAAGGACCCTCAATAAGTAGTGGCACGGTGTGGCTACTATGCACACCGAACAACCAAATTGGGCATATGTCACTGACCAGGACCAAAGAATGTCACGTCATGTGGTCAACATGGACAACTCACAACAAGAGTCACAGATAGTCAAAGGGGGTAACAATGGTTTGGGAACACGAGGTATCAACTAGCAAGAACAAGGACCCTCAATAAGTAGTGGCACGGTGTGGCTACCATGTACAATGATCAACCAAAGTAGGCATATGTCATGACACGAGTCACAAATGGTCAGAGGGAGGAACCATGATTTGGGAACACCAGGTATAAACTAGCAAGCACACGGACCTTCAATAAGTAGAAGCACGGTGTGGCTACCATGTACAATGACCAACCAAAGTAGGCATATGTCACTGACCATGACCAAAGAATGTCACTGTGTGTGGTAAACTTTGACAACTCATAACATGAGTCACAAATGACCAGAGGGGGGAAACAATGGGTTGTAAATAGTACTCATTGACTAGCAAGTACAGAGACCGCTAGTATGTAGTGGCACAGTGTGGCTGCCATGCACAGTGACCAACCAAAGTATGCATATGTCAGTAACCATGACCTAAGAATTTCACTTCATGTGGTCAACGTTGACAACTCACAACAAGAGTCACAAATAGTCAGATGGGGTAACAATGGTTTGGGAACACTAAATATCATCTAGAAAGCACAAAGACCTTAAATACGTAGTGACACGGTGTGGCAACCATGTACATTGACAAACCAAAGTAGGCATTTCCCACTAACTATGACCAAAAGAATTTCACAGTGTGTGGTAAATGTTGAAAACTCATTACCCGAGTCACAACTGGTCAAAGGGGGAAACAATGGGTTTTGAACACTGGTCATTAACTAGCAAGTAAAAAGACCTTTACCAAGTAGTGGCACAGTGTGGCTAGCGTGCACAGTGACCAACCAAAGGATGCATACATCACTGACTATGACCAAAGAAGTCCATTATGTGTGGTCAACATTGACAACTCATAACACGAGTCAAAAATGGTCAGAGGGATAGACAATGGTTTGAGAACCATATGTATTGACTAGAAAGGACAAAGAACTTTAATAAGTAGTGGTACGGTGTGGCTAATGTGGACACCGAACAACCAATCTAGGTATTTGTCACTGACCATGACGAAAGAATTTCAATATGGGTGGTCAACGTTCACAACCCCTAACATGAGTCACAAATAGTCAGAGGGGAAAACAATGGTTTCGGAATATAAGTTTTCAACTAGCAAGTACAACAACCTTCAAGAAGTAGTAGCACGGTGTGGCTACGATGCACAATGACCCACCAAAGCAGGCATTTAGAGTACCTTTGACCAAAGAAATCTGCTGTGTGTGGTCAGCGTTGACAACTCATAATACGAGTCACAAATGGTCAGAGGGGGGAACGATGGTTTGCAAACACTAGGTATCAACTAGCAAGCATAATGACCTTCAATAAGAAGTGGCATGGTGTGGCTACCATGTACCATGACCAACCAAAGTAGGCATATGTCACTGACCATGACCAAAGAATGTCATTATGTGTGGTCAAGTTTGATAACTTATAACATGAGT
>SZWC01003200.1:109556-121372 GCA_023375785.1 Penium margaritaceum
CTCTTGCACAACTCTGGCACAACTCTGGCACAACTCTGGCACAACTATGGCACAACTGTGGCACGACTCTGGCACAACTCACGCACAACTCTTCCACAACTTTGGCACAATTCTCGCATAACCCTGGAACAACTATTGCACAACACTGGCACAACTCAGGCACATCTCTGGCACAACTTTGGCACAACTATGCCACAACTCTGGCTCAACTCTGGCACAACTCTGGCACAAGTCTGGGACAACTCTGGCACAACCCTGGCACAACTACGGCACAACTCTGGCACAACTTGGGCACAACTCTGGCACAACTCTGGAACAATTCTGGCACAACTCTTGCACAGCTGTGGCACAACTATAGCACAACTCTGGAACAACTCTGGCACGACTATGGCACAACTGTGGCAACACTCTGGCACAGCTCGGCACAACTGTGGCACAACTCTGGGACAACTCTGGCACAACTTTGGCACAACTCTGGCACAACTCTGGCTCAACTCTGGCACAACTCTCGCGTCACCTTAGCACAACTCTTGCACAAATCTGACACAACTCTGGCACAACTCAGGCACAACACTGGCACAACTCTGACACAACCGTTGCACAACTTTTGCACAACTTTGGCACAATTCTAGGAGAAATCTGGCTTAACTATAGCACAACTCTGGCACAACTCTGGAACAAATCTGGCACGAGTCTGGCACAAGTCTGGCACGTCTCTACCACAACTCTGGCTCAAATATGGCACAACTCGGCACAACTCTGGCACAACTCTGGAACAACTCTGGAACGACTCTGGCAGGACTCTGGCATGACTCTGGCACAACTCTGGCACAACTCTGGCAGAACTCTGGCACAACTCTGGAACGACTCTGGCAGGACTCTGGCATGACTCTGGCACAACTCTGGCACAACTCTGGCAGAACTCTGGCACAACTCTGGTACAACTCTGGCACAATTCTTGCATGACCCTGGCACAACTATTGCACAAATCTGGCACAACTCTGGTACAACTCTGGCACAACTTTGGCACATCCCTGGCACAACTTTGGCACCACTCTGGCACAACTCTGGCACAATGCTGGGACAACTCTGGCAAAACTCTGGCACAACTATGGCACAACTTTGGCACAACTCGGGCACAACTCTGGCCCAACTCTGGCACAATTCAGGCACAACTCTGGCACAACAATGGCACAAGTATGTCACAACTCTGGCACAACTCTGGCACGACTCTGGCACATCTCTGGCAACACTCTGGCACAACTGGGCACAACTCTAGCACAACTCTGGCACAACTCTGGCACAACTCTCGTGTAACCAAGGCACAACTCTTGCACAATTCTGGCACAACTCTGGCACAACTCTGGCACAGCTCTGGCACAACTATGGCACAACTCTGTTACAACTTTGGCACATATCTGGCACAACTCTGACACAACTGTGGCACAACTCTGGCACAACTTTGGCAAAACTCTGGCAGAACTCTGGCTCAACTCTAGGAAAACTCTGGCACAACTATAGCACAACTCTGGCACAACTCTGGAACAAATCTGGCACAACTCTGGAACAAATCTGGCACAACTCGGCACAACTCTTGCACAACTCTGGGACAACTCTGGCACGACTCTGTCAGGATTCTGGCAGGACTCTGGCATGAGTCTGGTACAACTCTGACACAACTCTGGCACAACTTTGGCACAACTCTGGTGCAACTCTGGCATAACTCTGGAACAACTCTGGCACAACTCTGGCACAATTCTGGCACAACTCTTGCACAACTCTGGCACAACTCTGGCACAACTCTCGTGTAACCATGGCACAACTCTTGCACAATTCTGGCACAACTCTGGCACAACTATGGCACAACTCTGGTACAACTCTGGCACAACTCTGGCACAACTCTGGTGCAACTCTGGCACAACTCTGGAACAACTCTGGCACAACTCTGGCACAATTCTGGCACAACTCTGGCACAACTCTGGCACAATTCTGGCACAACTCTGGCACAACTCTGGCACAATTCTGGCACAACTCTGGCACAACTCTGGCACAATTCTGGCACAACTCTGGCACAACTCTGGCACAATTCTGGCACAACTCTGGCACAACTCTGGCACAATTCTGGCACAACTCTGGCACAACTCTGGCACAATTCTGGCACAACTCTGGCACAACTCTGGCACAATTCTGGCACAACTCTGGCACAACTCTGGCACAATTCTGGCACAACTCTGGCACAACTCTGGCACAATTCTGGCACAACTCTGGCACAACTCTGGCACAATTCTGGCACAACTCTGGCACAACTCTGGCACAATTCTGGCACAACTCTGGCACAACTCTGGCACAATTCTGGCACAACTCTGGCACAACTCTGGCACAATTCTGGCACAACTCTGGCACAACTCTGGCACAATTCTGGCACAACTCTGGCACAACTCTGGCACAATTCTGGCACAACTCTGGCACAACTCTGGCACAATTCTGGCACAACTCTGGCACAACTCTGGCACAATTCTGGCACAACTCTGGCACAACTCTGGCACAATTCTGGCACAACTCTGGCACAACTCTGGCACAATTCTGGCACAACTCTGGCACAACTCTGGCACAATTCTGGCACAACTCTGGCACAACTCTGGCACAATTCTGGCACAACTCTGGCACAACTCTGGCACAATTCTGGCACAACTCTGGCACAACTCTGGCACAATTCTGGCACAACTCTGGCACAACTCTGGCACAATTCTGGCACAACTCTGGCACAACTCTGGCACAATTCTGGCACAACTCTGGCACAACTCTGGCACAATTCTGGCACAACTCTGGCACAACTCTGGCACAATTCTGGCACAACTCTGGCACAACTCTGGCACAATTCTGGCACAACTCTGGCACAACTCTGGCACAATTCTGGCACAACTCTGGCACAACTCTGGCACAATTCTGGCACAACTCTGGCACAACTCTGGCACAATTCTGGCACAACTCTGGCACAACTCTGGCACAACTCTGGCACAACTTTGGCACAACTCTGGTGCAACTCTGGCATAACTCTGGAACAACTCTGGCACAACTCTGGCACAATTCTGGCACAACTCTTGCACAACTCTGGCACAACTCTGGCACAACTCTGTCACAACTCTGGCACAACCATGGCACAACTGTGGCACAACTGTGGCACACCTCTGGCAACACTCTGACACAACTCTGGCACAACTCTCGCATAACCCTGGCACAACTCTTTCACAACTCTGGCACAACTCTTGCACAACACTGGCACAACTGTGGCACAACTCTGGCACAACACTGGCACAATTTTGGCAAACTCTGGCACAACTCTGGGACAACTCTGGTATAACTCTGGCACACCTCTAGCACAACTCTGGGAGAAACCTGGCATAACTCTGGCACAACTCTGGTGCAACTCTTGCGCAACACTGGAAGGACTCTGGCACAAGTCTGGAACAACTGTGGCACAACTCTGGCACAACTCAGGCACAACTCGGCACAACTTTGGCACAACTCTCGCACAAGTCATTCACAACTCTTGCACAACACTGGCACAACTCTGGCACAATTCTCGCACAACTCCGGCACAACCCTAACACAACTCTGGCACAACTTTGACACAACTCTGGCACAGCTCTGGCACAACACTGGCACAACTCTGGCACAACTCTGGTACAACTCTGGCACAACTCTGGCACAAATCTGGGACATCTCTGGTATAACTCTGGCACAACTGTGGGAGAACTCTGGCACAACTCTGGCACAACTTTGGCACAACTCAGGCACAACTCTGGCACGACTCTGGCACAAGTCTGGCACGATTCTGGCACAACTCTGGCACAACTTTGGCACAACTCTGGCACAACTCTAGCACAACTCTGACACAACTCTGGCACAACTCTGGTACAACTTTGGCAACACTCTGGCACAACTATGGCACAACTCTGGTACAACTCTGGCACAACTCTGGAATACTTCTGACACAACTCTGGCACAACTCTGGCACAACTCTGGCACAACTTTGGCACAACTCTGGCACAACTTTGGCACAACACTGGCACAACTCTGGCAGAACTCTGGCACAACTCTGGCACAACTCTGGAATAACTCTGGCACAACTCTGCCACAACTCTTGCACAACTCTGGCACAACTAGGGCACAACTCTGGCAGAACTCTGGCACATCACTGGAAAAACTCTGGAACAACTCTTGCACAACGCTGGCACAATTCTAGCACAACTCTTGCACAACTCTGGCACACCTATGGCACAACTCTGGCAAAACTCTTGCACAACTCTGGCACAATGCTGGCCAAACTCTGGCACAACTCTCGCATAACCCTCGCACAAGTCTGGCACAACTCTGGCACAACTCGCTACAACTTTGGCACAACTCTGGCACAACTTTGGCACAACTCTGGCACAACTTTGGCACAACTCTGGCACAACTTTGGCACAACTCTGGCACAACTTTGGCACAACTCTGGCACAACTTTGGCACAACTCTGGCACAACTTTGGCACAACTCTGGCACAACTTTGGCACAACTCTGGCACAACTTTGGCACAACTCTGGCACAACTTTGGCACAACTCTGGCACAACTTTGGCACAACTCTGGCACAACTTTGGCACAACTCTGGCACAACTTTGGCACAACTCTGGCACAACTTTGGCACAACTCTGGCACAACTTTGGCACAACTCTGGCACAACTTTGGCACAACTCTGGCACAACTTTGGCACAACTCTGGCACAACTTTGGCACAACTCTGGCACAACTTTGGCACAACTCTGGCACAACTTTGGCACAACTCTGGCACAACTTTGGCACAACTCTGGCACAACTTTGGCACAACTCTGGCACAACTTTGGCACAACTCTGGCACAACTTTGGCACAACTCTGGCACAACTTTGGCACAACTCTGGCACAACTTTGGCACAACTCTGGCACAACTTTGGCACAACTCTGGCACAACTTTGGCACAACTCTGGCACAACTTTGGCACAACTCTGGCACAACTTTGGCACAACTCTGGCACAACTTTGGCACAACTCTGGCACAACTTTGGCACAACTCTGGCACAACTTTGGCACAACTCTGGCACAACTTTGGCACAACTCTGGCACAACTTTGGCACAACTCTGGCACAACTTTGGCACAACTCTGGCACAACTTTGGCACAACTCTGGCACAACTTTGGCACAACTCTGGCACAACTTTGGCACAACTCTGGCACAACTTTGGCACAACTCTGGCACAACTTTGGCACAACTCTGGCACAACTTTGGCACAACTCTGGCACAACTTTGGCACAACTCTGGCACAACTTTGGCACAACTCTGGCACAACTTTGGCACAACTCTGGCACAACTTTGGCACAACTCTGGCACAACTTTGGCACAACTCTGGCACAACTTTGGCACAACTCTGGCACAACTTTGGCACAACTCTGGCACAACTTTGGCACAACTCTGGCACAACTTTGGCACAACTCTGGCACAACTTTGGCACAACTCTGGCACAACTTTGGCACAACTCTGGCACAACTTTGGCACAACTCTGGCACAACTTTGGCACAACTCTGGCACAACTTTGGCACAACTCTGGCACAACTTTGGCACAACTCTGGCACAACTTTGGCACAACTCTGGCACAACTTTGGCACAACTCTGGCACAACTTTGGCACAACTCTGGCACAACTTTGGCACAACTCTGGCACAACTTTGGCACAACTCTGGCACAACTTTGGCACAACTCTGGCACAACTTTGGCACAACTCTGGCACAACTTTGGCACAACTCTGGCACAACTTTGGCACAACTCTGGCACAACTTTGGCACAACTCTGGCACAACTTTGGCACAACTCTGGCACAACTTTGGCACAACTCTGGCACAACTTTGGCACAACTCTGGCACAACTTTGGCACAACTCTGGCACAACTTTGGCACAACTCTGGCACAACTTTGGCACAACTCTGGCACAACTTTGGCACAACTCTGGCACAACTTTGGCACAACTCTGGCACAACTTTGGCACAACTCTGGCACAACTTTGGCACAACTCTGGCACAACTTTGGCACAACTCTGGCACAACTTTGGCACAACTCTGGCACAACTTTGGCACAACTCTGGCACAACTTTGGCACAACTCTGGCACAACTTTGGCACAACTCTGGCACAACTTTGGCACAACTCTGGCACAACTTTGGCACAACTCTGGCACAACTTTGGCACAACTCTGGCACAACTTTGGCACAACTCTGGCACAACTTTGGCACAACTCTGGCACAACTTTGGCACAACTCTGGCACAACTTTGGCACAACTCTGGCACAACTTTGGCACAACTCTGGCACAACTTTGGCACAACTCTGGCACAACTTTGGCACAACTCTGGCACAACTTTGGCACAACTCTGGCACAACTTTGGCACAACTCTGGCACAACTTTGGCACAACTCTGGCACAACTTTGGCACAACTCTGGCACAACTTTGGCACAACTCTGGCACAACTTTGGCACAACTCTGGCACAACTTTGGCACAACTCTGGCACAACTTTGGCACAACTCTGGCACAACTTTGGCACAACTCTGGCACAACTTTGGCACAACTCTGGCACAACTTTGGCACAACTCTGGCACAACTTTGGCACAACTCTGGCACAACTTTGGCACAACTCTGGCACAACTTTGGCACAACTCTGGCACAACTTTGGCACAACTCTGGCACAACTTTGGCACAACTCTGGCACAACTTTGGCACAACTCTGGCACAACTTTGGCACAACTCTGGCACAACTTTGGCACAACTCTGGCACAACTTTGGCACAACTCTGGCACAACTTTGGCACAACTCTGGCACAACTTTGGCACAACTCTGGCACAACTTTGGCACAACTCTGGCACAACTTTGGCACAACTCTGGCACAACTTTGGCACAACTCTGGCACAACTTTGGCACAACTCTGGCACAACTTTGGCACAACTCTGGCACAACTTTGGCACAACTCTGGCACAACTTTGGCACAACTCTGGCACAACTTTGGCACAACTCTGGCACAACTTTGGCACAACTCTGGCACAACTTTGGCACAACTCTGGCACAACTTTGGCACAACTCTGGCACAACTTTGGCACAACTCTGGCACAACTTTGGCACAACTCTGGCACAACTTTGGCACAACTCTGGCACAACTTTGGCACAACTCTGGCACAACTTTGGCACAACTCTGGCACAACTTTGGCACAACTCTGGCACAACTTTGGCACAACTCTGGCACAACTTTGGCACAACTCTGGCACAACTTTGGCACAACTCTGGCACAACTTTGGCACAACTCTGGCACAACTTTGGCACAACTCTGGCACAACTTTGGCACAACTCTGGCACAACTTTGGCACAACTCTGGCACAACTTTGGCACAACTCTGGCACAACTTTGGCACAACTCTGGCACAACTTTGGCACAACTCTGGCACAACTTTGGCACAACTCTGGCACAACTTTGGCACAACTCTGGCACAACTTTGGCACAACTCTGGCACAACTTTGGCACAACTCTGGCACAACTTTGGCACAACTCTGGCACAACTTTGGCACAACTCTGGCACAACTTTGGCACAACTCTGGCACAACTTTGGCACAACTCTGGCACAACTTTGGCACAACTCTGGCACAACTTTGGCACAACTCTGGCACAACTTTGGCACAACTCTGGCACAACTTTGGCACAACTCTGGCACAACTTTGGCACAACTCTGGCACAACTTTGGCACAACTCTGGCACAACTTTGGCACAACTCTGGCACAACTTTGGCACAACTCTGGCACAACTTTGGCACAACTCTGGCACAACTTTGGCACAACTCTGGCACAACTTTGGCACAACTCTGGCACAACTTTGGCACAACTCTGGCACAACTTTGGCACAACTCTGGCACAACTTTGGCACAACTCTGGCACAACTTTGGCACAACTCTGGCACAACTTTGGCACAACTCTGGCACAACTTTGGCACAACTCTGGCACAACTTTGGCACAACTCTGGCACAACTTTGGCACAACTCTGGCACAACTTTGGCACAACTCTGGCACAACTTTGGCACAACTCTGGCACAACTTTGGCACAACTCTGGCACAACTTTGGCACAACTCTGGCACAACTTTGGCACAACTCTGGCACAACTTTGGCACAACTCTGGCACAACTTTGGCACAACTCTGGCACAACTTTGGCACAACTCTGGCACAACTTTGGCACAACTCTGGCACAACTTTGGCACAACTCTGGCACAACTTTGGCACAACTCTGGCACAACTTTGGCACAACTCTGGCACAACTCTGGCACAACTCTAGCACAACTCTGGCGCAACTCTGGCACAACTCTGGCACGACTCTGGCACAACTCTGGCACAACTCTGGCACAACTCTAGCATAACTCTGGCACAACTCTGCTACAACTTAGGCACAAGTCTGGCACAGCTCTGGCACAACTCTGACACAACTTTGGCAAAACTCTGGCACAACACTGGCACAACTCTGGAACAACTCTGGCACGACCCTGGCACAGCTCTAGAACAACTCTGGCATGACTCTTGCACAACTCGGCACAACTTAGGCACAACGCTGGCATAACTCTGGCACAACTCTGGCATAACCCTGGCACAACTCTGGCACAACTCCGGCACAACTATGGTACATTTATGGAACAACTCTGGCATAAATCTGGTACAAGTCTGGAACAACTATGGCACAACTCTGGCACAAATCTGGAATGACTCTGGCACAACTCTGGCATAACTCTTGCACAACTCTGGCACAACTCTGGCACAACTCTCGTACAACTATGGTACAATTCTGCGACAACTCTAGCGCAACAGTGGCACAAGTCTGGCACAACTGTGGCACAACTGTGGCACAACTCTGGCACAACTCTGGCACAACCCTGTCACAACTCTGGCACAACTCTGGCACACCTCTGTCACAACTGTTTTACAATTTGGAACAACTCTGGCACAACTTTGGAACAACTCTGGCACAACTGTGGCACAACTCTGGCACAACTCTGGAACAACTCTGGCACAACTCTGGCACATGTCTGGCACAACTCTAGCACAACTCTGGCACAACAACCGCACACCACGACAACTCTGGCACAACTCTGACACAACTCGGCACATCTTTGGCACAACTCTGGCACAACTCTGGCACAACTTTGGCACAACTCTGGCACAACTCTGGCACAAATCTGGCACAACTCTGGCACAAATTTGGCACAACTCTTGCATAACCATTGCACAAGTCTTGCACAACTCTTGCACAGCTCGGGCACAACTCTGGCACAACTCTGGCACAACTCTGGCACAACTCTGGCACAACTCTGGGAGAACTCTGGCACAATTATAGTAAACTCTGGCACAATTCTGGCACATCTCTGGCACAACTCTGGCACAACTCGGCACAACTCTGGCACAACTCTGCCACAACTCTGGACAACTCTGGCACAACTCTTGCACAACTCTGGCATAACTCTGGCACATCTCTGGCATAACTCGTGCACAACACGGGCACAACTCTGGCACAACTGTGGCACAACTCTGGCACAACGCGGCACAACTCTGGCACACTTCTGGCACAACTCTGGCACACCTCTGGCATAACTCTAGAACAACTCTGGCACAAAACTGGCACATCTCTGGCACAACTCTGGCACAACTCGGCACAACTCTGGCACAACTCTGCCACAACTCTGGACAACTCTGGCACAACTCTTGCACAACTCTGGCATAACTCTGGCACATCTCTGGCATAACTCGTGCACAACACGGGCACAACTCTGGCACAACTGTGGCACAACTCTGGCACAACGCGGCACAACTCTGGCACACTTCTGGCACAACTCTGGCACACCTCTGGCATAACTCTAGAACAACTCTGGCACAAAACTGGCACATCTCTGGCACAACTCTGGCACAACTCGGCACAACTCTGGCACAACTCTGCCACAACTCTGGACAACTCTGGCACAACTCTTGCACAACTCTGGCATAACTCTGGCACATCTCTGGCATAACTCGTGCACAACACGGGCACAACTCTGGCACAACTGTGGCACAACTCTGGCACAACGCGGCACAACTCTGGCACACTTCTGGCACAACTCTGGCACACCTCTGGCATAACTCTAGAACAACTCTGGCACAAAACTGGCACATCTCTGGCACAACTCTGGCACAACTCGGCACAACTCTGGCACAACTCTGCCACAACTCTGGACAACTCTGGCACAACTCTTGCACAACTCTGGCATAACTCTGGCACATCTCTGGCATAACTCGTGCACAACACGGGCACAACTCTGGCACAACTGTGGCACAACTCTGGCACAACGCGGCACAACTCTGGCACACTTCTGGCACAACTCTGGCACACCTCTGGCATAACTCTAGAACAACTCTGGCACAAAACTGGCACATCTCTGGCACAACTCTGGCACAACTCGGCACAACTCTGGCACAACTCTGCCACAACTCTGGACAACTCTGGCACAACTCTTGCACAACTCTGGCATAACTCTGGCACATCTCTGGCATAACTCGTGCACAACACGGGCACAACTCTGGCACAACTGTGGCACAACTCTGGCACAACGCGGCACAACTCTGGCACACTTCTGGCACAACTCTGGAACACCTCTGGCACAACTTTGGCAAAACTCTGGCACAACTCTGGCACAAATCTGGCACAACTCTGGGACAACTCTGGTACAACTCTGCCACAACTCTGGACAACTCTGGCACAACACTTGCACAACTCTGGCACAACTATGGCACAACTCTGGCACAACTTTTGCACAACTCTGGCATGACTCTGGCATAACTCTAGAACAACTCTGGCAGAACTCTGGCACATCTCGGCACAACTCAGGCACAACTTTGGCATAACTCTGGCACAACTCTGGCACAGCTCTGGCACAACTCTGGCACAACTTTGGCACAACTATGGTACATTTCTGGCACAAATCTGGCACATCTCTGGCACAACTCTGGCACAACTCTGGAACAACTCTGGCACAACTCCAGCACGAATTGGAATGACTCTGGCACAAATCTGGCATAACTCTTGCACAACTCTGGCACAACTCTTTCACAACTCTCGTACAACTATGGTACAATTCTTGGACAACTATAGCACAACAGTGGCACAAATCTGGCACAACTGTGGCACAAATGTGGCAAAACTCTGGCACAACTCTGGCACAACTCTGGCATCACTGTGGCACAACTCTGGCAAAACTCTGGCACGACTCTGGCACGACTCTGGCATGACTCTGGCACAACTCTAATACAACTCTGGCAAAACTCTGGCACAACTCTGGTACAACTCTTGCAGAACTCTTGCACAACTCTGGCACAACTCCATCACAACTCTGGCAAAACTCTTGCACAACTCTGGCACAACTCTGGCATAAGTCTGGCACAACTCAGGCACAACTCTTGCACACCTCTGGCACAACTCTGGCACAAGTCTGGCACAACTCTCGGACAACTCTGATATAACTCAAGCAAACCTGTTGCAAACCTCTGGGAAAAATCTGGCATAACTCTGGCACAACTCTAGCACAACTCTGGCACAACTCTGGCACAACTCTGGCAGGACTCTGGCACAACTCTGGCATAACTCTGGCACAACTCTGCACAAGTCTGGCACAACTCTGGCACAACTATGGCACAACTCTGGCACAACTCTGGCACAACTCTGGCACAAATCTAGCACAACTCTGGCACAACTCTGGCACAACT
>SZWC01003200.1:131776-145849 GCA_023375785.1 Penium margaritaceum
ACACACACACACACACACACACACACACACACACACCTGACACGCATGCAGAAGGTGTTGATGTCTTTGTCCAGTGTGTCCAGGAGGCTAATGCTCTGGATGATCATGTTGTCCACCCGGTTCACATTGAACTTCACCTTTGAACGGCTGTAGCTGTGGCCCAACCCTAGCTGCGCCTTCTCTATGTCCCCCTCCTGTGCACAGCAACAAGAGAGCGAGGACAGCCGAGGAAGCGCAAATGCTTCGCAACAGAGCACACGGGTGACTTTTCAGCACTACTTGGGCTAGCATGAGCTAATGTAGGAGAGACTTGTTTGTTCCTCGGGTAAGAACAGACAGGGTAAAGATCTGCCTTTTGTGTAGGATGCCACAGTGCTCGGCTGAGGCCCTGGGGCATTGGGATCGGCTCGCTGTGGAAGCGTTGGTCCGGCGATCCTCTATCTCTGGCATTTGGAGCCAGGTTGAATCTATGCTCTACAGTATCACACATGGCCCGGCGAGGGAATTCGTCCCTGCTGAGGTTGCGCCAGCAGCTCAAAAAGGGCAGGTGCGGCGTGCGCTAGCGCTCTCTGACCAGTATGGAGTTGAGCCTAGTTTTGCTGGGTGGCACAAGCCTGTCACGAAACACGGCCAGCACAAGCCCATAAGGAATGTGGAGGCAGAGAACCAAAAGCTCACCGCCACTGACGGAACATATAGACGAAGGACCTCGGATCACATGCCACGACCATATTGCCCACACCTTGAGGTCCTTGACAAAGTGGGAGAAGTGGAGTCGAATGCCTCGAGTGAACTCCATGATCAGGTCACCGCTCTGGCATGGGATGCCCGTGGCCTCCTGTATGGCTGACCCCAGCTTTGGCTCAAGCACGCCCAGCGACACATCGCCCTTGCCCCCCTTGCCATCCTTCTTCTTCTTCTTCTCCCCGCCTGCTGCCTTGCCGGTGGGCAGGGACAGCTCCAAGAAATTCTGCAGCTCCTGCGTCAAGATGCCTGCAGCCTTGCAGGTTTTGGAGGGAAAGCAGCAGAGGACAGAAAAGGGAAAAGAGGGCATCTAGAGTCAGAAATTGGTGATGGTCTACATGCTGGTTGTTGCTCCTTCCAGATCACGGGAGGACTCCGACGTCTCACCTGTCAGCTTGCACGCCTGCCATTCCAGCAAATGCTGACTGAGGGAAGAGGAGACCGGGCAGACTCGAGCCAAGACACCACCTTGTCTTCATGGACAATGGAAGCGGGCTGCCCGTCACTGGACATGCATAGCGTACTGTGAAAAAGGGGGCGTGGCATGGATGGAGAGGCAACACGTGCAGCATGGTGGGAAAAATGAAAACGAAAGGGAAGAAGGCACGTGGAGAACGGCCAATAACGAGCCCACGCCACATGCATGCACACTTGTGCGCACTTGAGCCGCCAGACACGACCAGACAGCACTGGCCATGGGTCGAGCGAAACATCATCTACAGGCAACGTCACTNTTGCACTGCTCCAGAGCATCAGCGGCAGAGCTGAAGGGTTTGAAGGCAGTGAGGGTGACCACCTTGCTGAACCGCGCCAGCTCTGCCACTGCCGCCTGCACCGCGTCTGTGCCCTGCCCTATCTCGTCCAGACTGGACGTCTCAAACAGCGCATAGCCCGACGCCGACTCGTACAGTATGTACAGCTTCGTGGCCTGCAACCGCCACAAAGAGTGCAGGGGGAGGGCGTGCTGAACGGGCCGCTGTGTGGGGGGCGAAGGCTGATGGGGGCTCAGTAGACATTTCCTGGGCATGGTGCAGCGCTCGCCCGTCCTGTTTGCTAGCTGTCTCAAGAGGGCCGAAGAACTGAACCTCCGTTATGTCCTTCAGAAGAGGAGGAGCGCGATTGGTGGGAGAAGAGAATGTCGAAGAAGTTCAGCAGACGAAAAGGACACCACGAAGACCGGTGTGCAATGCCACTGGATGGCAGTGGTACCGCAGCGTTCTTTAACTCTGTGCTACAGGCCGCACCCTGTTTGCAAACAGAGTTCAATAGCGCCTCTGAGAAATGACGAGGCCACGACCCCCCACATGCCCCCAGATAGAAGCTTCCTGCAATGATCTCTCCACTTCCCAGAAGCTGGAAATGCCTAGCCACAAGATGAAAATGTCCAGCCACAAGCTGAAAATGTCCAGCCACAAGCTGAAACTATCCACCCACAAGCTGAAAATGCCTAGCCACAAGCTGAAAATGCCTAGCCACAAGCTGAAAACGCCCAGCCAAAAGCTGAAAATGCCCAGCCACAAGCTGAAAATGCCCAGCCAAAAGCTGAAAATGCCTAGCCACAAGCTGAAAATGCCTAGCCACAAGCTGAAAACGCCCAGCCAAAAGCTGAAAATGCCCAGCCACAAGCTGAAAATGCCCAGCCAAAAGCTGAAAATGCCCAGCCACAAGCTGTAAACGCCTGGCCACAAGCTGAAAATGCCTAGCCACAGCCTAAAAATGCCCAGCCAAAAGCTGAAAATGCCCAGCCACAAGCTGTAAACGCCTAGCCACAAGCTGAAGATGCCTAGCCACAACCCAAAAATGCCCAGCCAAAAGCTGAAAATGCCCAGCCACAAGCTGTAAACGCCTAGCTACAAGCAGAAAATGCCTCGGCACAAGCTAAAAATGCCCACCCACAAGCTGAAAATGCTTAGCCGGAAGGACAAGGACATGTTGAAACGCGACTTCAGAAACAGCTGGCGCTTGGACAAAAGGATAGAGACGGCATTTCAGCGATGTGAAAGAGCATAAAAGGTCCTGATTCAACACAGAGACGGCAACCCCGAGAGCTTCCTGGAGCCCTGCAGACAGAGAGTATAAGGGAGACCGACAATCAACCAAGGCGTGCTGAGAAGGCGTAAAGGCAACACTAATTGTTGCATCTTGATTGGTGAGGATACGAAACAAATGTAAATGACGGCTGAGCGAGGCACTCCCTGGGAGAGACGCACCATACTGCTTGTCTGCTGGTTGTGCCAAAGAAACCGCCTCGGTTCTGCAGACGGTGTGCTACATCCAAACACTGCTCAAAGTCGGATACCGCACCCAGCTTTTCACTGCGAGCTGCTTCACGCCGCAATCTGCTCTACACTGCAATCTGCTTCACGCCGCAAGCTGCCTCACACCGCAAGACTGGAGCATGGCAGGGCACCGTAGGAGTATCAGACCGCCTCAAGCACAATCTAACGCAGCTAGAGACAAGGATGTGAGGGGAAATGCCACCCAGCCGCCGGAAAAGCGAACCACCGCTGAGCTGCAGGCTGCTGCGCAGTGCTGCCAAAGGCTGGTGGGCCCGGAAGCAAGAGGCGAGGAGAGGAGAAGTGGTGATTCGGGGCAGGGACAAGCTGGCATGCCGCGGTGAGCGCCAACCAACTTGGAAATGTTGGGAGTTGCGAGCGTTGCAGCTGGAAGTCCTGTGCTGCTGGAGCGTCGCCAGCTGCACAAACTGCGGAGGAGCGAGGGTGGGGCGAGCACTTGCAGCGATTACCCGTCCGCGAAAAGTGTTTGCATTTGTCGAAAACTCCGATGGCCAAGGAAATCGACGATGCGCGTGGACGCTCTTGCCGCATCCTAAAACTGTTCGACCAGAAGAGAAATTCGGCGAACCGTGTCCTCGCTGATCCAACGACACTGGGCATCACTCGTGCCATGTAGACCGTGTGGGGGGCGTTTCGCTCCCTTTCCACTTCGAAACAGAGGCGACAACGACGGAAAACATCACGATTCGACCTAGCCCGGTCGAAACCATTACTTCGGCCCATCATCGCTGTAGTCAAAGACGTATAATCAGACCCCGAAAGAAGCCGGAGTGAAAAGCCTAGCTCCCCTCCTCAGAGTCACACTTCAGTGGGTTTCAATAACAAGGTGAACAGATAAAAATAAATATTTACAAGAAAATCTCTGGATATATCAGAAACCTTCACACAAAAGGCAGGTGGGACTCCATGTTTCAAGCGCTTTCGCATATTGCACATTTTGTTGACTTTGAAAATCGTTCCTTAACCTGGAACAAAACTTTGGCTCGGAGCAAAGTATTCTAATTTTAACTGACTTTTTTTATATTTTTTTCTTCCCAACAACATTAGTTGGGATTATCATAGTTGGAACGGCATGAAACAAGGTGCACACGCTATCATTCCACAATTCAATATGCTCCATTTGTATTAGTCGAGATTCAAAATCATTGGCCGTAACCTCTATTGTAAAATGGACACATATCCATACCTTTTTCCCTTCTCAAATTCTTTATGGTTCTTGTCCAGTGGAGTTCATTGGACAGCATGACATCATGGGTGTAGCGTAACGAACTCGGTACTCTCCCTTCATATGCCATGTTATTCAAATACAATGACAGATATTGGAATTTTAGTGATACCCCTCCTGATAGAGAAGAGGGTTTTCCCTTTGCCAATGCTAGTTGTCCTTGTCGACTTTGGCAACCATGTGCAAGTTTCAGTAAACGAAATAGTTTCCTTGCTTTCACAGGAAAAAACAAACACGTGTTTGTGACCTCCCAAGAAAGTTTTTCGTTGCAAAATGCATTCAATAACCATAACAAGAACATGTATTGAAATCAATGTATTGTATCTGTAACTCATTAAAGGTGCGACAACGATGAATGTACATAAATCATTAGGGCACAAATGCTCCGGTGCCCGTCGTTTCGGTCGATTTAGACGCGCTGCCCATAGTCGATTTCGACCGGCACGCGGTGCCCAAAGTCGATTTCGACCCGCACGCGGTGCCCATAGTTGAAAACGACCCGCACGCGGTGCCCATGTTTTTCGTCGAGCGAGCGAAAAACGAAAAAAATAACTGTACCCACGCCCTCGAAGTCGAACTTCGCCGAATTCGAGGGCGAAGTGGGCGAAAAACGAGTGCCGCGACTTCTGGAGGTCGCAAGTGCGAACTCCAAAAGTCTCGACAGGGTGACTGTCGCGACTTTTGAGGTGCGCACTCCAAAAGGGTGTGCCGCAACACGCAAACCCCCCCTAAAATAAACCGCAACTAACAAACCCCCCCAAATTCACTCGCAAACCCCCTAGTTACACTAGGCGGTTTGGGTTTTATTTTTTTACTTGCCCGGGCATCTGCCGGGCCCCGCGGTAGCGGGGCCCGGCCGATTCCCTTTCTCCTCTCACACGTGCGCCGCAACTAACAAACCCCCCCCATATACGACAACCCCCCTAGTTAAACTAGGGGGTTTGGGTTATATTTTTTCACTTGCCCGGGCAGTTGCCGGGCCCCGCGGCAGCGGGGCCCGGCAGGTGCCCAGTGTGCGCCGCATCCTGCAAACCCCCCCAAATGTACGACAAACCCCCTAGTTTGTCGTAGGTTTGGGGGGTTGGGCAGGATGCGGCGCACGCTGGGCATCTGCCGGGCCCCGCTACCGCGGGGACCGGCAAGTGCCCAGCGTGCGCCGCATCCTGCAAACCACCCAAAACCTACGACAAACCCCCGAGTTTGTCGTAGGTTTGGGGGGTTGGGCAGGGTCATCGCGAGCTCGTAGGGAGGTTTCGGCGCAAAACTCCTCCTGCGAGCTCGCGACGACCGGCGAAGGTCAATGTCAAAAAACATGTCGAAAGTGATATATAAATGAAAAATGTATCAGCCGTGCCCATTTTCGCTCGCACGACGAAAAATATGGGCACCGCGTGCGGGTCGTTTCCGACTATGGGCACCGCGTGCGGGTCGAAATCGACTTTGGGCACCGCATGTGGGTCAAAATCGANAGTTTGTCGTAGGTTTGGGGGGTTGGGCAGGGTCATCGCGAGCTCGTAGGGAGGTTTCGGCGCAAAACTCCTCCTGCGAGCTCGCGACGACCGGCGAAGGTCAATGTCAAAAAACATGTCGAAAGTGATATATAAATGAAAAATGTATCAGCCGTGCCCATTTTCGCTCGCACGACGAAAAATATGGGCACCGCGTGCGGGTCGTTTCCGACTATGGGCACCGCGTGCGGATCGAAATCGACTTTGGGCACCGCGTGCGGGTCAAAATCGACTATGGACACCGCGGATCTATCGGCGGCAACCATGGGCATGTAACAACTTCGTCCAAATCATTATTGGGCCCTCGATGGAAATGAACGAGAGCAAAAAACGAAAGGGGAGACGCAACGGGTCTGGCTTCAACATGTCCATAACCTAGAGCACGGTGGTAATGTACAGCTCTGAATCGCTGTTCCTCTACATGACCACACAACACGATTCATCCCGGGTGATCACGGGCATTCTCGCCAGTCGAGCTCACTCGCAATCGTTCATGAGTAAAAATCTGAGAACTCTCCCCTTTTGCAGCGCGCAGCTGGCGCTATGTGGATCACGCAAGGACCCCTGGCCTAAGGGCGGTTGGACGGGATGGCTCATTGGTCGGAGACCCTCAAGCACAACAATTTTGGCCTGGTAGGCCAGGAACTCCGTCCAATCCACTGCACTGATATCAGAGCTCCGGGGTTTGAGTCCAACATGCAAATGCCAAAGGCAGCTCACTCCTATTGTGGGGGAGTGTAGCGTGCGGCCGGCGCCATGTGGACCGAGCGGGGGTCCCTTAGCTTGGGTGGTTGGACGAGTTGGAGTGAGGGTCAGAGATCCTCAAGCACCCCGGTTTTGGCCTAGTTAGCCAAGGATTCTTTCCAATCCGCTACACCTTTGGATAGGAAGCACCTAGCGCATGTCTACATTAGTGAACGGAGCCGGACGCCTTTCAAACATGGCCGAGACACTTTGACGATTCATGGCATGAATTGATCGCCACTACTACAATGGGTCCAGGGCGTGAAGCATTATCAAAGACGCGTGTGATGGTCTTCCACATCATATTCTTTTCTTTTACACCCTCTTCTGTGGCACAACTAACAACAAGCGACATAAGCAAAGTTACTTGCGAATCGGATTCCAACGATGAGAAGAGGCATCCACCTACGATAGCAATTCCCTGTGCCTTTGAATCAGGACACGTCAATGCAACAGTGCCATCTTGACCATAGGCAAGGCAAAGTGACCAGCCTACACAATGTTTTGCAAAACGGGGGTAGTCATTGTTGCAGTAGAACTCGGTAGACGGGATAGACATGGACCCGGTTGCATAATCTCAAGAAAGTTATGTACCTCAAGAGACACCTTTGTTGCTCGCACCTTTCTCCATCTCTTGTTTTTCATGTAAAGAAGTCAAATCAATTGTTACAGCGGCCTTGGTATGCCATCCAACCGTAGAAGGTTAAGAAGTGAGTTATGCTTGACATGCATGTCATGGTTTATTCTCGCCAGCCTCTGAAACATTGTTTAAACCAGGGGCAGAAGCCTTGTTTTAGTTGAGATCTGAGTGTTGAATCTCACAAACATGAGGAATTCAGGGTGAGTTAAAACCTTGTTTTTCAAAGGGCATCTAGAGACAGGATGTGCTGATTTTGGAGTGTGTGGGTGGAAATCCTTGCAAAAAGGAACATTAGAACAAGGGATTCAACATCTGAATTGGTAAGGGAAGCTCCTCTTTGGACCGTGTATACGACTCCACGTTTGGGAGAATAGGGGGTTAAAGCAATTACCATTGCATACTCGCAAATTTGTATTTCATCCACAGAAAGGGAGCATGCAAGGGAAAGAAGCCTTTTCAACCAAGTGAGAGTGGCAAGGGCAACTTTGCACTCCACTGACATTCTCGCGTCAACAGAGAAGATCGTCGAACAACCTCAAATTGAAGAAAGAAACATGACCTCAAAGGAATACAACATCTTCATCAGCGCTGTAGAAAATTAACGGTTTGGTGAAAAAGTATGATTTTCCCTCTACAAAAGAATGTCAACCACGCTTACACAGTGAACCAAATGTTGTCAAAGAAAGAAAGAAAACTATACAAAGAGCTCGTTGCTTCCTTACACCATGTTCACAGCAAAGTAGCATTGGATGGCATGAGTTGACACAGCTACTACTGTACACACAACAATAGAAGCGACAAAGAAGGCGTTTGAATGTCTAAAGGAATTTTGCGCGAAAAAAATCTCCATGCAAGCACACCCGCCATCTCATATGGCACAGTGCAACATACCACCACAGGTGGGCTTTCAACAATAGGGATTATAGGTCAGATCGTGGCCTTAAGCTCCATGCGTAGAGAAGGAAGGTTTCCTTTGAATTATTGGGGGTATGAAGAATGCCATCGGTGAGTCACGATCAATATAAGCATCTCGCAGAGACCTCGTATGTAAAGAACTTGCAAGTCTATAGTAAGCGGGAGGAGTTTGAGGAATTAATGGAACAGTTATTTTCCCATCCCATCAACTCTCAGGTACCAAGCATTTAACTTTGGTGTTGTGACTTGTAATTGTGATCCTAAACCATCATTATACTACTGGCCATGGTTGTGCAACCTAATCATGTTTTTTTGGCTATCAATTCTTAGACACGGATTGTCAGCTCCTGTTGAAACTCTCCAACAATGCGATGTAAACAGTGGCTTGTCGCCTAGCCCTTTTTTTTCAGTCTGTGTGAACATACATTCACAAATTGTCAAGCTACACACATGTGAACAGGCTATTGGTACCATGACAACCACTCCCTTTGTCGATGGACCTATCTGCACCACGACCATGAAATTTTGGGATTTGGAGATTTAGAGACTCAAACTGTGAACTCAAAGCTAGTTCAGTGGATAAATACATCGATTGGTCAATTCCCAATCAAGGTGTTTGCACGCAACATTAAGCAGATCAACCCTAATGGATGTTGGGTGAACTTGAGTGACACTTGAATCAAAACTGAAACATGAGTAAACAATTGCAATATAGGTATGTGAAGGTCTTCCATGAGATAGCATAGGATGTCTAGCCAAAGCACATGATGTTTTAGGCCAAAAACATGCTCTTTGTGATTGGGCAAGCCAATGTGCATTTCATCAGAGACAAGGGTCAAAAGGATTGGACATGCTTGCAAGCACTCACAAAGTAAATTGTACTGACAAACAACGAGAACTTAGCTTGGTAGGAAATGTCAATAGTTGTGCATATAACGAGGAAGGACACGTCAAACTTTCATGGAAGAGATGGAAGAAGATTTTGTTCTAATGGACAAATTAGACAACCTAAGAAGGCTTACTCACATGAGTAGAAGTCTCCATAGGGGCGTACCTTTACCATCTGGGAGTGCAAGAAACCAAGACACAGTGGACACAACTTTCCACATCTTCGGGGACATGGCTTCACACAAGGACCATTCACCTTAAAAGGGGCATGTAAAGAAGCCTTAGATGGGATCCATCTGGCAGGGGATGCCGGGGCATCAACATTGCAGTGTGCGCCTTGGACACCAGCAAGTGCACCCATAGGACAACACACTGGGTCTTATGCAAGCAACATTGACTGATGACAATACCACTGGAGGGCAACATAAGCTAGCCTTTGAAGATGTGCAAAAGATTCGATTGAGCGCATGACAAAGTGGCCGTGGACAGCCTCTCCTTGCATCCCGAACAAATATAATGGCTATAAAAAACCCCAATTAATGCCATGTGGGCTTTTTCAAGACTTCTGAAAATCCTAGCAACATCGAGTAGATTACTACTCCATGGAATTGATCACATACTCTGTACAACTTTGAATTTGTACACAAAGTAAATGCAATGTTTTGTTCAAGTTGATTGGAACGCACGTTTAATTAGGATACACTAGTAATTCAAATTCATCTAAGGATCTTGTACCAAGAACATGACATATTAACATGTTTTACATGTATTTTGATGATGAGGACTTGCCTCCATGAACATCAAAGAAGAATGATTGTGTAGCCAACCATGATCACCATCGCGAGCCTTGCCACCATGCTCAGCACAAGGCTTGGACGCAAGGCTCACGAACCGTGGTTGGACGCAAGGCTCACCAATCCTCGTGTGCTTGTCTGTGATGATTAACAACAAGACTAAAAATGCTAAACTAAGATGGCGTGGAAAGATGTCACATGAAAATAGAGGCCGATATCCAAATGACAAATAGTTGAAAAAGGACATGTACTATACATCTGCTTGATTTTAATGGCCTGTAAAGTCACTTTTCATCCAACCAAAAATCAAATTTGACGAATTTCATTTACCAAAAGAGGTGAACATTGATATCCATTCCAAGTAAGTTAGACAATGAGATGAATACTATGTTATGATTTGAGTTATCTCTATTAGGATGGTTTACAACAACAGTGTCATATAAGTTTACTCAGTATTATCCACAAGGAAATGTAATAACACATAAACTTATCAATTGTGCTTGAATTTTAGTAGCTACAAAAGAGATCACGACCAAAAAATCAATGAGGCAAGAGAGGCTCGTTAAATACAAGTACCATCTTTAGTTATGATTGTTGTACCCATACACAGAAGGAAACATTGTTTTGTAATTGAGAGACTGGGAGTTGCTTGCAACCTTGACACCTGGCCATGATACCTAGGAGAAGATGGAGGACATTGTTGAACAGGGTCGTACTAGGGGGAGGAAGGACGAGACAGGAGGTGAGGGGTGGCGGGTGGAGTCGAGTGGCTCTCGACTCCTGTGAGGGGGGAACGTCGAGGGAGTTAGCCGCGGGGCCAACAGTCGCTCTCGATGTGTGAGGGGGAGGAGGCTCTCGAGGGCTGCGAGGGGGAGAGCTCTCGAGAGCTGTGAGGGGGGATCGAGGCAGAGGGGCTTAGTCGTGGGAGGAGATCAAGGGGAGAAAGTAGTTTTGTTTTTCTGAAAAGAATGAATGGAACGTGGGCAAGGACCGNGGTCGTACTAGGGGGAGGAAGGACGAGACAGGAGGTGAGGGGTGGCGGGTGGAGTCGAGTGGCTCTCGACTCCTGTGAGGGGGGAACGTCGAGGGAGTTAGCCGCGGGGCCAACAGTCGCTCTCGATGTGTGAGGGGGAGGAGGCTCTCGAGGGCTGCGAGGGGGAGAGCTCTCGAGAGCTGTGAGGGGGGATCGAGGCAGAGGGACTTAGTCGTGGGAGGAGATCAAGGGGAGAAAGTAGTTTTGTTTTCTGAAAAGAATGACAGGAACGTGGGCGAGGACCGACCCCTACCGGGTCGGCCTCGCCCAGCAGGTGACATCAGCGTGCTGGAGCATGTTGCACGGCGCAACATGCTCCAGTAAGGGCATCAAGATGCCCATATGAGTGGCGAGAGGGGGGCCATTCGCTCCCTCTCGAGGAGGGGGCGAAAAGCCCCCTCCTTTGGCGCGAGTGCACCACCAAAACGAGCGCGCAGGTCAGGAGGTGAGCGCTGGCTCCCAGCAGCCATCGTTATGCGGGGCACAGGCGCAAGAGGCAACCTTGCAAGACAAACCCGGCTAGTGAAGAGTAAGACTAACCTAGGCACGCAGCACAAGTAGCAACAAACGTTTGCTACTTTAACACGATAGCGCAAGCAAGGGTGGATGCCCCAAGCAGAAAGCGTGAACACCACACCACAAGCCCCAGGGGGAACACCGGAGCCCGCTGTGGTGGAGAGGGAGGAGGTGGGGTAAGGACATCTCGCCAAGAGGACCTCTCCAGGAGCGCACAACCAGAGCACCCGGACAGACGACCCCACGCGAAGCACACCACCAGAAGCACCCGTCCAAAAGCGCCGACGCTAGGAGCGCCCCACCAGAAGCACACCACCAGAACCACTCCGCCAGTAGCACCCGTCCAGAAGCGCCGACCCCAGGAGCGCCCCACTAGAAGCACACCACCGAAGCACCCCGCCAGGAGCACCCATCCTGGAGTACCGGACGAGAAGCACCCAGCCGGCACACCCGGGCAGGAGCACCGCGTGGCCACGAGGGGCAGTCCTGGAGCGCGCAGCGAGGGCGGAAGACAGTCAAGGGCCTCTGTCGGCGGCTCTCCTCAGCGACGCGCGCCTTCAAGGCAAGGCGCCACAGCGAGAGCGTCAGGGACCTGCACATGACCGAGTAGAGGCACAGAACAAATGAGGGGCAAGAAGAGAGAGGGAAGGAAAGGAGGAGGGGGGGGGACGACAAGGGGCATGGGCAGAAACCGAGGAGCGAGACGAGCCGGTGGCGAGGGGCGAAGGCGGCGAGGGAGGTCAGAGGACAACAACCTGCACGCAGCGAAGCGAGAGGGGAGATGCGAGAACAACAGGGAGACAGTCATCGAGCAAATGACCAGACAACCCTCGCAAGCAACAGGGGACGGGGAAGGGAATAGAAGTGAGGAGAGTCAGTCAGCCGGGGGCAGGGTGCGAAGACCGACCGCGGCGATGCTGGAGGCGAACGCGGGCTGGTGAAGGGCCTTAGTAAGGAAGTCGGCAAGCTGAGACTCCGCGGAGATGAAACGCACGCAGACGTCGCCAGCGGCAACAACGTCGTGAACGTAGTGATGCTCGACGTTGATGTGCTTCGTGCGACGGTGAAACGCACCTGCATTCCTGGCAATAGCCAGACCGCTCTCACTGTCGGTGTACAGGGGCACGGGTGGCGTGGGGAGATGGAACTCGCCAAGAAGTCAGCGGAGCCACACAGCCTCAGCAGCGGCGCTACCCAGGGCCATGTACTCAGCCTCTCCCGTGCTGCGAGCGACGCAACCCTGCTTGCCGCTACGCCAGGAAACGGCGGCGGCATCGAGAGGGAAGACGAAGCCACTGCGGCTCCGAGCGTCTGCGTCACGGGCGTAATCGCTGTCAGCGTAGCCCTCAAGGAGCGGCACACCTGACACGGCCGGAAAGGCGAGGCCAGCCCGGGCAGAGCCGATGACATAGCGCAGGACGTACGCAGCCACACGGAGATGGGCCGTACGGGGCTCTCGAGCGTACTGAGCAAGGACGTTCACTGCACAAGCGATGTCCAGACGGGTGGTGCCGGCGAGGTACGTAAGGGCCCCAACGATGGACTGAAAGACGACGGCGGACTCGAGCTCGCCGGACGCGGTGTCGTGGGCGACCCGTAGGACAAGCTGGGTACCCGGCGGCATGGGGGAGGAGGCCGCAGGGAGAGGCCGCGACAGGTCGACAATGGAGGAGAAGCGGTCGACTAGAGTAAGGACATAGCGCTCCTGGTGAACAAGGAGACAGCTAGGGAGACGCTCGAGCTGCATCCCGAGAAACATGGTGGCAAGGCCAAGGTCCTTCATACGGTACGCCGAGGAGAGGAGGCCCTTGGCCTCGACGATCGCAGTGGAGGACGGCGAGGTGATGAGCAGGTCGTCGACGTACACCAAGATGAAGGCAGGCACCACAGGGGTGCCGCCAACAAAGAGAGAAGGGTCGGACTGGCTGGGACGGAAGCCGCTAGAGACAAGGGTGGAGGTGAGCTCCTCGTTCCAACAACGAGGGGACTGACGGAGGCCGTAGAGTGCCCAACGGAGGCGACACACCTTTGCGGAGCCGTCGGAAAAACCGGGAGGTTGAACCATGTACAGCTCCTCATTGAGGCGGCCATGATGAAAGGCATTGTTGACATCCATCTGGTGAAGCTCCCACTGGAAGGAAGCAGCCATGCAGATGATGACGCGACTCGTGGTGAAGCGACCGACCGGAGCGTAGGTTTCGCCAAAGTCAACGCCAGGGACCTGAGAGTATCCCTTGGCATTGAGGCGAGCCTTGTAGCGATCGAGCGCACCGGTAGCGGTGAACTTCCGACGAAGAACCCATTTGGCCTTGATCGCCTTGCGACCGGGGGGAAGGTCAGCGAGCTCCAAGACGCCGTGGTCAGAGAGCGCAGCTAACTCGGCCAGGCACGCCGCGTACCAGGCGGCGGCGTCGGGACGGGACAGGGCCTCGGCAAGGGTGAGAGGGTCGGAGTCATCAGCAGGCGAGGGGAAGGAGGCCGTAGGAGCGGCGGAAGTGACGGCGAGGACGCGAGCGACAGTCGCGGGAGCGCCGGTGAAGCGGTGGTCAGTGCAGGTGTCGACCGCTCGGCAGAACTCGAGGTGGAAGAAGTGACGACCGTGAGCGTGACCGGGGTGAAAGGTGTACGGACGGAGAGGGCGAGGACCGGAGGCGGAAGACGGGGAGGAGACGGGGCACAAGTCTGGGTCGGGGGACAGGGCAGAAGGGGCGGGCAGCGATGCGAGGGAAGAGGAAGGGGAGAAGGCTGCGGGAACATAGAGGGCAGGGG
>SZWC01003200.1:161171-190199 GCA_023375785.1 Penium margaritaceum
TCTCTTTCTCTCTCTCTCTCTCTCTCTCTCTCTCTCTCACACACACACACACACACACACACACCATCTCTTTTCTTCCCTTGATCTCTCTCCGTTTTCTACCTCGTGTCCTAACATTTTTCCAGATTGGTTTACCCAGCCTTTCCTTTTTTTAACACATAGTTGGCTTAATGAATGTTTTGGTGTTTACTTAGTTTCATAGGAAGAACACATTCATTAGCAGCGGACCTATAACAGTCTTTTTATTTAAAGATTGTGATTCATTCTTACTAAGATGTCTTCACCATCAAACCTATAAGAGTCTCTCAAATACTCGTTTCCAATAAATTAATAGCCATCGCTTAGGAGGATTCAACACCACTTAGGATCTGTCTCATCAATTTGCTGACATGTGGTTTTCTCGCGTCGAAGATTGACGTTCTTCAATTTCTGCCGGCATCATGAAGGATAGCCTAACGTGTCACTGACCCGATTGCTGTCGGACGACCAAGGAGAGACTCCTCCCGTTTTTAGGACCCCTCCTAGTGTCAGGTACAGTGTATCTAAGCCAGTGCGGTCAATTTGCGTGACAAAGTACACTTGTTATGCACTTAGTGTGCGACACTGCATAGGTTTAAATAGACTTTGTTTGGGATGCTAATTATTGAGAGTGAAACACGGTTTGCCAGGATTACCACCTCAAATATATATATATATATATATATATATATATATATATATAAATTTTAGCGATAGAAAATCATTTGTCGTTTGTGACTAGAAGGCGGTTTTTCACTCCGGGACAGAACAGTCGTACTTTCAAGGTCACACTTCTTTGTATCTTCTTAGTTTTTCCCTCACTTCTTGGCTTCAACATCGATGGCGATGAGTCTAATTAGGAAATCTGAACCTGTCTATACANAAGCCAATGCGGTCAATTTGCGTGACAAAGTACACTTGTTATGCGCTTAGTGTGCGACACTACATAGGTTTAAATAGACTTTGTTTGGGATGCTAATTATTGAGAGTGAAACACGGTTTGCCAGGATTACCACCTCAAATATATATATATATATATATATATATATATAAATTTTAGCGATAGAAAATCATTTGTCGTTTGTGACTAGAAGGCGGTTTTTCACTCCGGGACAGAACAGTCGTACTTTCAAGGTCACACTTCTTTGTATCTTCTTAGTTTTTCCCTCACTTCTTGGCTTCAACATCGATGGCGATGAGTCTAGTTAGGAAATCTGAACCTGTCTATACATCGGCAATGTAAACAATTCCATGGAGGGCATCGGGACAATTTACGTCGAGAGAGGATTATATGTTTTCATTTCTCTATTGATAAAAAGTAAGTCGACGGATGGTGTCCACTTATCAAAAGAAATCGATCGGCGGTCTCCGACTTTGTTCTTTTCTACTACACGAACTTTCATGAACAAGAGTGTGTTGGGAATATTTTGCTGTTTGCCAATGTCCATGGTGTTGCATCATGCGATCAATGATCTGCACATCAATCGAACATGACCAAGAATTTCACTTTCCAATTCCAGTCTCAAGCCTTGCAACAGGTAGGTTAGCTAATGCTTGATGTCGATCCTAGATTGCAAACTATAATGGTTTGCTGCTTAAAATGTTGCACAACCCCTCTCGTTGTCCCCATTTCATAATGAGGTTGTTGCACACTGAGTACCTGATAAGTACACTTTCACACTCCATGTGAGTGCGTTTGCCACATGCACTACCACTGTAATGGGTCGTGTCTCTAGCTCCTGCTCTAAAGTCATCGTTGGAGTTCACAGAATGGTGTTCTCAGTCCGTGTCAGGGGCTTACCCCCTTTGCAAGACTTAGGAGCAATCGTCATCAACGTCCCAGAGCAGGGAGACTCGAATGTTTCGAGTCTCCGGAGTCCCATTTCCGTTTTTAACCTCACCCCTGGTTTTGGGACCCAAACCGGGGGTTTTTACCTCAAACTCGTGTATTTGCACGAGTTATTTTGTTGTTTTTATGTCGAAGTTTTTTGCAAAGGAACTTTGATTTTACAGTTTGACATTCTGGCGCAAAATAGTTGCGTGCGAGGCAAGTTGGCGATTTCGCGCCAGATCCTCTCGTCTCTCGTCCTTCGTCCCCATCCCTCATCCTCACTCGCTCGCTTGCGAGGAGGGCAAGCGGGGGCAAGGGCACGAGGCCACGAGGCCTCGCCCTCGAGGCCCTTGTGGGCCCTCAGCCGCCGATTGGGCTGAGGCCGCAATCGGCGGCTTGCGGCCGGCCAAGCGACCAGCCGGCCACCGGCCGTCTAGCCGGCCGACAGTGAGATGGCCGGCGGCCAGCAAAATGCTGGCCGCCGGCCAGCCTTTGCTGATGCGAGGGGTGGTGCGCAACCACCCCTCACTTCAGCGAGGAGGGGGGGCCAAACCGGCCCTCCCGCTACATTCCTCCCCACGTGTTATGAACCGTCTCGGTTCATTAACAACAAGCAGGATTGTGAATTAGTGAGTCATCAACATTGTGAAAGAAAATAAATAATTTCAATCACCAGCTAGACACAAACACATACATGGTACTTGGACCTAAGCTACAGCTTGTAGGTCAGCTCGGCTAGCGGCCTCCCCCCTTTAGGCTAGAGCGTCCGCGCGAGAACCATGTTGGGCGTCCCCAACCTGCTATGGTCGCTGTCCATGAATGCTGCCTTGTGGGAATGCTGTTCGCTTTTTTCGCATTCAGGTGGTACCTCCTGCCACGCGTCAATCTGTGCAAGCTACAAGCCTGCTCTAGTACTCATTGACCACCCATGTGGGCAACTGAGATTCGGGCTCCCATGAATTACGTTCAGGTCCACAAGCGGCCTAATGAACAAGGTACTCCCTAACAACGCGCGACCGAAGAGTACGCTCTCGGTGTTGGAGTAGGCGAAGGACCTCGTATTGGCCTTCCGTAGCAAGGACCGCTGGCAGTGGCTGAACGGTTCCGTCTGTCGTGTATGGAGCCAGCAGGCTCACATGAAACACATCATGTATCTTCATGCTCGACGGAAGAAGCAATCGGTATGTCATTGGCCCGATGCGTGCCACAACGAGAAACGACCCAATCCACTTCGGTAGAAGTTTTCTTGCCCCTGGCGAATTCAGTCAAAGGTTTTTAGTGCCAAGCAGTATGTTGTCACCGATGTCAAACGAGACCTTCCGGCAACCTTCCGATGACCTTCCGGCGACCTTCCGGCGAGTTACCGAGGCATATGCCTTTTGTCGGCATATGGCTTTTGTCGCTGCCGAGCTGCTTGAAGGTGACCCTTTGCCTCCTGTAACAAGGAGTCGATGCGCTTGGTAAAGGCTTGAGCGGAAGGAACATGCCCTTCTGTACTCCCACTCTTCACCAATGAAGAGTGTACCACTGGATGCCGACCATTCTTCAACACGAACGGTGTGAAGCGTGTGGACTCGTTCACTGAATTGTTCACCGCAAACTCTGTCGGTGCTAGGAATTTGTCCCAATCATTCATGGCAGGGTCCACATTCATGCGGAGCATCTGGTCCAAAGTACGATTCATGCGCTCTGTTTGTTTGTCAGTTTGTGGGTGAAATGCTGTCAAAATTTGCAACTTATTGTCGAAGTACTCGCGCATCTTTTGTTAGAACTTACTAGCACGTTTTTTATCTCGATCGGAGATAATGCGCAACGGCAAGTTGTGGTACTTTAGGACACACTAAAAGAAGAGACAAGCGGTCTCCTCTGCGTTCACGTCAGTGGTTATAAGAATGAAGTGTGTCATCTTTGTCAAAAGATCCACAACCACTAGTATTGCATTGTGGCCATGGGCGGTGTCCGGAACACCACTAATGAATTGCATGTTGCATTCCCAGGAATAGGAAGCTGTTGGAGGAATCCAGAAGGTTTCTTGTTACTAGCTTTATTCCGAAGACATGGGTCGCATGTCATGCAATACTTACGGACATCGACACTCCATCTTGGCCACCAATAGTGGTCCGAGAGTGCCTGCCCGGTCTTTCAGGGTCCCACGTGACTTGCGACCGGCGGGTCGTGGAATTGGGAGATAACCTTTTCTCAAAGGTCTCACGAATTTGGCACAACAACTTGTTCTCTGTGCCAGAAGATTCTTGCAGCCTCCACCAAGCCCTACTTGTCCAGATTTCTAGAGTCTTGAAACCAAGAATCCACATAGTATCCCATCCAAATCCTATTTACAAAACCGTTGCAATTGATAATCTCTCGTGGTGGTTGCCACAGAGGTGTAGGGGGATCTGGTGATTGTACCGTTGCTGTTACAATGGCCATTAAACACCCACTGACCTCAGTGGTTGCTTTGATTTCCACAGGCTGTCGGCTCAGTGGATCGGCCACATTGATGTGTCGTGGCCGATACTCCCATGTGAACAAGAATGGACTCAGGTATTCTCTCCAACGCGCCTGTCATCTTGACATGTTCGGTTGCGTTTGGAAAAACACTAATGGATTATGATTGGTCACGACTGTCATACCCCCTTCAGCACCCTCGAGGTAGAAACGCCACATCTTGAAAGCATGTACTACCAGAAGGAGCTCTTGATCCCCAGTCGTGTACCGCGTTTCCACAGGGATTAGCTTCTGGCTCTCATACGCAACTGGGTGACCGTTCTGCATGAGGACGGCTTCGAGTCCTACTACCAACGCATCACATCAAACCTCCCATGGTTGCGATGGATCTGGAAGTGCTAGGACAGGCGCCGTGGATAGAAGGTCTTTGACTTCGAGAAAAGTGTTCTCGCAATCAGATGTCCATTCCTAACGCACGTCTTTTTGCGTGAGGCTGGTTAATGGTGCTACCAGGGTCAAATACCCTTGCATAAACCATCGATAGAAGTTTGCAAGGCCAAGGAAAGACCGAATTTGCCCAACATTTTTTGGGCGTGGCCAGTCCACAACGGCTTGGACCTTTTGTGGGTCGACACGGATGCCGTCCTTGTCGACGATGTGTCAAAGGTATTCAAGCTCATCTTGTACAAAATTTCACTTGCTCACTTTCGCATAGAACTTCTGTTCCCAAAGGATTGCGAGAACTTCATGCAGATATTCTATGTGCTCTTTCATTGATTTGGAAACCTAGCTAGAAACCTAGGCAGCAGGTTGGGGCAGCATGCGTTGTTGATGCAGCGTGCGGGCTTTCACGCTCGTTGCTTAAGTCTGTTGCCCCCTCAGTCTGCTCCTCTAGAGACTCAGCCTAGAAGCTGTGGGTTTTTTACTCAAAACTGTGCGCGCCAGTGTTTGCGCCAGAAAGCAGCTAAAAACTGGAAGTAACTGATTAGCAATGAAGAATGAGCAACAATGGGGAACCCCTCCAAGTTCTACGTCCCCCCACTAGTGTAAAATTTGTTACTCAGCTAACCAGCCGATGAGAAAATAGTGCTAGACCTATTTTCTGGCAGGCAGGGTTTCTCGTTGAGCCCCGCCAGACGCAAGACAGCCCAAGACCCGGGCGTCGTCCGTTTTACTTAACAACTGGACCATACTATAATACCAATGTTGGGAACGCAGTCGTACGGTCAGAATCGGCTAGAAAAATAGCTACAAGAAGTTATGGCTGCACAAATCCAGGCAATGCCTACGATAGGCAACGATGCCAAACAGGGCCATACAATAGGAGACATAGACCCCAAGCATCGCATGATGCTGCAGACACAATGCCACAGCCAGACACAGTGCTAGGTGCATGCAGATTGCATCCGCAGTGGAACTGACTGCCGGCAGCCCGACCACCGAGGAGGCCTGCCGATGGAGTTGAGCGCATCGCCAGAGGGAGAAGGCTCCAACGACGGGTGAGTGGGTCTCAGCCTGCGTCGGCTCCACCGAGCGACACTCCAGCGGCGTCAAGTCTCCCCGTCATTCATCTGTACGCCGGTGTACACAAGTTGAGAGGTCACAATAGAGTACAATGAGAGATGCACGAAAACCAACACTCATCCATGACTCACAGGCGTAGTGCACATGTGCGGGCAAAGACACAATCAACGACCAGACTCCCCCACGCCAAGCAGAGACCCTAGCAAGGACACAGAAAGTCACTCACGGACACATGCTGACTAAACTCACAGCCTTCTTGAACGAGTCGCGCTTCAGTGCCTTGGTCAAGAAGTCAGCCAACTGCCATGTTGTCTCAACCCACACGATGCTGATGCTGTCGTCATGCAACAACGCACATAGTGATACTCAACATTGATGTGCTTTGTGCGTGTGTGATGCACGCCGTCATTGTCGGTGATGGCCATGGCACTCTCATTGTCACAGTGCAACGTGATGGATGAGACAGACTGGCGCAGCTCGGACAACAGACGACGCAACCACACACTCACACACGCCTGAGCCAAGAGCAATGTACTCAGCCTCAGTAGTACTGTGTGCAATGCATCCCTGCTTGCCACTGCGCCAGGACACAGCAGTGCCGCCAATGAGCCTGTGCGACTCTTGCCGTCCGGACTGCCGGCCCAATCACTATCGGTGTAGCCCACCGTGACAAGAAAGGGCTAACGGCGGAACATGAGACCTCGCCGAGGAGTCAAGATAACATAGCGCAATACTCGGATCGTGGCCTCGTAGTGGAGGTGACGCGGCTCCTGAGAGAACTGAGCCAGGAGGTTGACCGCGAACGCGATGTCTGGGCACACCGTCGTTGCCAGGAACATCAGTGACCCGATGACTCGCAGGTATGTGGTCACGTCAACTGGCTTCCCAACAACGGATGGGTCAGGACTCTTCAGCTTTGCCTGGCCATCGGGTGCCATGGGTGAGGATGCGCTCGGCACGTGTGGCAGGTCCTCCGCAAAGCGGATGGACAGCGTCTGCACATAGGCGGCCTGGTGGATGTGCAGGACGCCCTGGGAGCAATCATGCTCGAGTTCCATGCCCAAGAAGACCATGGCAGACCCAAGGTCCTTCATCTGGTAGGCGGCGTGCAGCAGATCCTTGACACGCTCCATGTCAGCCGTGTCTGGCGACGCAAGGAGCAAATTGTCGACGTACACGAGAACAACGGCGAAAGTCTGGCCTTGCGGACAGCCAAACAATGCGGGGACAGCGGTGCTCCACTGGAGCCCGCCACGAAGGAGCGTGCTGCTGATCTCTTGGTTCGAGCACCGAGGCGAGTGCTTCAGGCCATACAGGGCCTTGCACAGTCGCGAGACTCTCCCAGTGCCATCGCCAAAGCCTGGGGGCTGCACCATGTGGAGCTCCTCACCCTCCAGTGAACCATGGAGAAAAGCGTTGCTCACATCCATCTGGTGTAGCTCCCACCCATGCTGGGCGACCAGACTGAAGAGTGCCCGGCTAGTGGAGAACCAGACAACTGGGGCGAAGATCTGGTCGTAATCGACCTCGAGAATCTGAGTGAACCCCTTGGCTATAAGGCGGGCCTTGTACTTTTCCAAGGACCCGTCGGGCTTCCACTTGTGCCGAAAGACCCACTTGGCGCCGATGGCATTCCGTCCTCGGGGAAGGTCAACGAGGTCATACACGTGGTGCTGTCGGATAGCTGCGAGCTCATCGGCGCAGGCAGTGTCCCAGTGTGCGGCCTCAGGAGAGGCTCGTACCTCGCGTAGGGTGTCTGGTTCCTCCGGGCGTGTTGTGGAGTGGAGTGAGCGGGCGTGTGCACCTCGTGCCCCAGGTGGGATGCGCGCGAGTGCAGCCATGACAGCGCATCGATGCTCATTATGGAGCATGGGATAACCCAGTGCGGAGCCCGGGTGGAGGTCTGCAATGATGGCCGAGGTGGTCAGGCCGAGGTCCTTGGTGCCAGGGTCCCCACTCACGACCGTGGGAGCGGAGGAGACACGTGGAACCACGGGGGGTCGAGGCGCCACGGAGCGCGGAGCGACGGTCTACGCACTCACCGACGGTTTGGGTCGGAGGCTATCGCCTGGACCCCGCGTGTAGCGTGGCAAGGCAGGTGACGGCGCTGAGTCCGTCGGGCTGATGGAGGCAGACAGGGTTGCTGGCCTAGAGGGACTAGCGGACGTGACTGGGTCTGCTGGCCCAGAGGGACCAGCGGATGCGACTGAGGTTGCCAGCCCAGAGGGACCAGCGAGCGCGACTGGGGCTGCTGGCCCGGAGGGACCAGCGGACGCGGCTAGGGGTGCCGGCCCGGAGGGACCAGCGGATCTGACTGGGGTTGCTGGCCCGGAGGGACCGGCGGGCACGACTGAGGCTGGTGGCCCGGAGGGACTAGCGGACGCGACTTGGGGTGCCCACCATGAGGGACCAGCGGACGCGACTGGGGGTGCCGGCCCGGAGGGACCCGCGAGCGCGACTGGGGTTTCTGGCGCGGAGGGACCAATGGACGCGGCTAGGGGTGCCGGTACAGAGGGACCAGCAGACGCGACTGGAGGTGCCGGCCCGGAGGGACCAGCGAGCGCGACTGGGGGTGCCGGCCCGGAGGCACGAGTGGACGCGACTGGGGGTGCCGGCCCGTAAGGACCGAGGGACGTGTCATCCAGAAGCGAAAGGATGGAGGACGGACTCACCACTCCCCCACACGATGGGATAGACACGGATGAGCCGGAGTGAATGAGGTCATGAGGAAACAGGTCCTCGAAGAAAAGGGCGTCCCGGGACTCAACGATGCAGAGCCGGGAGGGATCCCAGAAGCGCCAGGCCTTGGACTGACGAGAGACACTGAGGAAAGTACAGGGGCATCCGCAAGGGGCGAGCTTGCCGCCCTGCTGCGGGACAGGCAACCACACAATGGCCACGAAGCCCCAGACGCAAGCCGGGCGAAGGTCAGCTCATTGACCGCACCAATGCTGGTATGGTGTGGACTGGCGGGGAAGGGGACCGTGGGGAATCCGGTTCCAGACCCACGTCATGTAGGCCATGGCTTCAAAATAGAAGCCATCGGAGAGACCAGACTCAACCCGAATGGTACGGACAGCGTCGGCCATAGTGTGGTTCCACCGTTAGGAGACACCATTCTTGGCGGGTGTGTAAGGCGCGGACGTTTCATGGCGAATGCCGCGGGAGGCGAGAAAGGTCGTGGTTTCACCCACGTACTCACCGCCGCGATCGAAGCGAAAGCGGCAGAGAGAGCGGCCAAACTCACGCTCCACAAGGACAAGCCAGTCTTGGATGGCGGGGGCAACATTGCTCTTCTGCCGAAGGCAGAAGACCCAGCGGTAGCGAGAATAGTCGTCAGTGAGGGTGAGGACGTAGCGACCATGCTTGCCGACGGACTTGGTAGGGAGAGGACACATGACGTCCAGATGGACAAGGTCGAGGGGGGCAGATGCACGGGAGAAAGACAATGGATCCAAGGAACGGTGCATCTTCCGTGAACGCAGTCAATGCACTCAGTTGGACACAGGAAGGGAAAAGTCTCGGGGTCAAGGCCCTTGGCCGGCTAGGTGCGAAGCATGCTGTCTACGGCGGCAGAGTGGACATGGCAAAGGCGGCGGTGCAAGAGGTGAGTGTGCTGAGGAGGAAGTGTGCTGGTGATAAACACATGGCCTGTCGCAGCTGATGGGGAGGAGACGGAAGGAGAGTAAGACAGACGAGGTACATGCCACAGGTTGCCACGGGTGGTGGCGTGCAGGACGACAAGACGAGACGGACGCGGCGACATAGTGCCAACACCACGCGAGTGCACAACATCCATGCTCATGCAGTCAAGGGTAGTGACGGACAGGAGGCTGAGCTCAAGACCAGGGACGAAGACGACATTGGTCAGAAAGACGTCACCGGAGGGACCACGGAAACGAACGACACCAACACCACGGACAGGCAACACCTGGCCAGAGCCTGTCCGGACACCGGAAACATCGCCTACAGGAGGAAGCATACTAAAGGCCTCACGATAGGCCGTCATGTGATGTGTGGCCCCGTAGTCGATGATCCAGGTCTCAGCGGGGTCCAGGACCGGGGTCGCAAGATCACTAACGGTCACATGACAGCAAGCAAGGGACGCAGACGCAGTGGAAGGAGGTGCGAATCGAGACTGCCAATTGTCAAGCCAAGCAATGTCGTCCTAGGAGGGGGTAGCGGAGACCACGAGAGATGAAGAGATAGACGAAGAAACAGGACATGACCGTAACTCAGTCTCAGTCATGCAGGGCTGGACAGGGGAGCAGGAAGTGATGCAACTCGCACTTCCCTGGGGAGGAGGGCGAAGGAGGCCAAGCTGGAGCGCGATGAACTGCACCAGCTGGCGCTCGCAAGAGGATGGCCCGGGAGTGTAGACGGACTGCGGGGTGATGGCACCGAAGCCTGGGTAGAAGGAGGACTACGCCGGCGCCAACGGCTGCGGCGGTGGTGTCGGTGCGACCGGCAAAGCAACTAGAATGGTGGAGCTGCTGGATGAGGCGGAGGAGTCAGAGCCGGCGACAGTCACGGCAGCAAAGGCAAGATGGCGCTCGCGTTGGCAACGCATGATGGCGATGACGCGCGCCTCATCCATCGGTAGACGGCACGTGTACTACCCATGCCCGGGCTAGCCACAGTTGTGGTAGACTGAGCTGCTAGCGCTTGACCCGGTCAACGACTGTTGCTGCTGCTGCTGCTGACCTTTGCCTTTCTTGGTCCGACGCTTCTTCTTCCCTGACGATGATGAGGTAGCTGCAACGAGGGAGGCGACGGCCACGGAGGCGACGGAAGGAGAGGCGACAGCCTCCGTGCGTTGGAGTCAAGACTATAGACGAGCTTCCTCAATGTGGAGCAAGAGCTCGTATGCCCAGGGCAAGAGGCCGCCATGGTGGAGAGAATGTCGTGAGGGTAGTGGATGAAGACATCCGAGTACGCTTTGGTGGCGCCGCGCTTGATGGTGAGGAGCGCGGCCAAAGGGGGTGGGGCAGATTTCCAGAGGCGATGAAGGATGTCCTCCGCCAGCTGCCAGTAGGAGGTCACCGTCTCGGTCTCCCCCATGTGCATGGAGTTGAACTCCCGTAGCAGGCGGCTAGTCTCAGCGTCGCTGGACAGGCAATGGGGACGAGTGAGAATGTGCCACGCAAATGCAGGGTCTGGGGTGGCGCCAACAGTGAAGTTGCCTCAGAAGGGCTCGAGGGCGAGGCGGGAAGCAGGAGGGGCGACAGGGACAAGAGCCCGGACGGCATGACCAGCGTCATACAGCTGGTCAGCCAAGGTGGCGTCATATGGCAGGGTGTAGTATGCCCACAGGTCCTCACCCTACGCCCAGATGCGGAAGCTGAGCTCCCAGCCCCGGAACTGGTCGCCGGCCTGAAGCGGCGGCGGCGGCGTCTCAAAGTCCTTTTGCCTGCGGTCGGCACCCAGAGTGGGGCCAAGGACGGAGGTCACTGTCTGCTGTTGGCGCAGAGTCTGCTGCTGCGCCAGGTATTGCGTGGCAGCAGATACAGTTGGGCTGGCACGCCCTGGAGGGGGTAAGGACAGAGGCGCATTGGGGGCAGACTGGGAAACTAACGGTTGTAGTACCGCAAGGTGCTCCGTCAGGGTGGCGAGCTATTGCTGAAGAGTAGCGAGGGGGGTCAGGGTTATCGCCAACGACGTCAAAGGGCTGTTGGCACCATTGCTCCTCCTGTTGTTGCTGTTGCTGCTACTTCCGCTGTTGCTGTTGCTCCTGTTGCTACTACTGCTGCTGCTGCTCCTACTTCTCTTGTTGTTCTTGCTACTCTTACTACTGTTGCTGTTGCTGCTACTACTGCTCTTGTTGATGGTGTTGCTACTGCTGCTGCTCCTACCGTTGCTCTAATTGCTGCTGCTACTGCCACTTCTGCTGCTGCTACTGTAGCCGCTACAAGAAAGGGGGGGTGGGGTCTCCCCAACAGAGGAGGACCCCTCCCTAGTGGGGATACCAGCCATGGTGTGATGCCCTTTGTTTTGTTTGTTTTTTTCTTTTTCTTCTTTGGGGTTGCTGACGTCAGCAATAGCACCTTGCTGAGGGAGGTGAACGTTCTGCCCACCCTCAGGCTTACTTCCCCCTTCCCTTGCCCCTTTCTTTGGATTTTTTTTAGTTGATGACGTCAGCAGTGACGTCAGTAGCAGGATGCTGACGTCAATACTGGCGGTTGTTGGGGCCGCTGTTGTAGCTGCTATTGGTGCTACTGGTGCTACTGCTGCAGTTTGCTACTACTGCTACGGCTGTTGCTGCAGTTGGTGCTGCTGCTGCAGTTGGTGCTGCTGCTGCTGCTGATGTTGCTGCTGTTGTTACTCCTACCGATGCTGCTAATGCTACTGCTGTTGCTGTTGCTGTTGTTGCTGCTGCTGCTTCAGCTATAATTATAGCAGCAGTAGCTACTGGTGCGGGCTGCTAGGATTATTGCAGTAATGAAGGTAGCTGCTGCAGCAGCGGCGGTGAAGCAGGTGTGATGGGGGATTGTTTTTGTTTTCTTTTTCCTCGTCTGTCACAGCGGGCAGCTGCCCGCTATCAACTGCGAGCAGAGGGCTGCTGCTCGCTGGTAGTGAGCTGCTGCTCGCTGGCAGCAGGCAGCGAGCTGCTGCTTGCTGGCAGCGGACAGCGAGCTGCAGCTTGCTGGCAGCGAGCTGCTGCTCGCTGGCAGCAGCAGGCTACTGCTTGTTGCTCGCTCACTACGGGCAGCGAGCAGCAGCAGTAGTTGCTACTGGCAAATGCTCATTGCAGCAGCTGCTGTGGCTGGCTGTTGTTGTTGTACGCTGCTGCAGAGCTGCTGGTTACCGCTGCTACTGCTCGCTGCTGCTATGGGATGTTGCTGCTGCGAGCTGCTGCTACAGGCTACTACTGCTGCGAGATGCTGCGACGGGCTATTGCTATTGCAGGCTGCTGTGGGCTGTTGCTATTGCAGGCTACTGTGAGCTGCTGCTTCTGCACGCAGCTATTGCAGGTTGCTGCTGCCACTGCTCGCTGACGTTGCCTGCGGCTGCTGTTGCTGCAAGCTGTTGCTGTTGCGTGCTGGTGCAAGTTACTGCACCTGGGTGACGTTGCCGCGTGCGTCGTTGCCCACAGGTATTGGACGCGGCCTGCCACTCACCTCCTCGCGTCACGTGTGGGGGTCAGTGCTACCGAAAAACATTCAGTAGCATTTCCCCTAGCCAAGTGGCCGTGGGAAAAAATCTGATGCCGCCACGAGGCGGGTCAACGCTGTTGGAAAAAATCCGGCAGCATTTCCCCTACACTAGCGCATATGGGGGTCCGCCGCCGTTGTCTGGTACATGTACGCTAGTCTTCTGCTGCTGCTGCTACGCTCTAGCTATGATACCAAGCTAGAAACCTAGGTAGCAGGTTAGGGCAGCATGCGTTGTTGATGCATTGTGCGGGCTTCCACGCTCGTTGCTCAAGTCTGCTGCCCCCTCATTCTGCTGCTCTAGAGACTAAGTCTGGAAGTTGTGGGTTTATTACTCAGAAATGTGCGCACCAGTGTTAGCGCGAGAATGCAGCTGAAAACTGGAAGTAACTGATTAGCAATGAAGAATGAGCAACAATGGGGAACCCCTCCAAGTTCTAGGCCCCCACCACTAGTGTAAAAGGTGTTACTCTGCTAACTAGCCAATCAGAAAACAGTGTTAGACCTATTTTCTGGCAGGCAGGGGTTTCTCGGTAAGCCTTGCCAGAAGCCCCACAGCCCAAGACCCGGGCGTCGTCCGTTTTGCCTGAAAAATGGACCATATCATGATATCGACATTGCGAACGCAGTCGTGGGGTCAGAATCAGCTAGAAAAATAGCTACGAGAAGTTATGGCTGCACGAACCTAGGTAGTGCCTATGACAGTCAGCGATGCCAAACAGGGCCATACAACAGAAGACATGGACCCTAGGCATCGCATGATGCTATGGACGCAATGCCACAGCCAAACATAGTGCTAGGTGCATGTAGACTGCATCCGCAGTGGCAGTGACTGCCGGCGGTCCGACCACCGAGGAGGCCTGCCGATGGAGCTGAGCGCATTGCAAGAGGGAGGAGGCTCCAACGACGGGTGAGTGGGTCTCAGCATGCGTCGGCTCCACCGAGCGACACTCCAGCGGCGTCAAGTCTGGCCGTTAGTCATCTGCACGCCAATGTACAAAAAACGGGAGTTCACCACCGAGTACAATGAGAGATGCACGAAAACCAGCAAACCTGAATCAAACCGTACCCTGAATCATTTTCAGGATTTTAGGGTCTTGTTTTTGCACGAGCTCCTGTGGGGCCCCAAGGTAACAGGGCCCAGCAAGTTCCCTTCAACCGCATGCAGAGTCTCAAACCCCCCATGCGAACCATAGGCAACCCCCACCCCCAAACGCAAACATTCACAAACCCCTTGAATGAGGGATTTGTGAATGCTCGAAGCGAGTGACGACGTCAGCATGTCAATGCACCATCGTATGCGGCGTCCACATGCTATATTTTCTCACTATTCGTTGATAGGGGAGTCTTATTCTTCCGAACGCCGGTGAGAATACACACGTTCAAGTTTTCTGAGTAATCCCTGGATGTACCCTTTGGGCGAGCTTGTCCGAGGCGATGACCTGACCAGTCGCCACCACGTGGTGTGATGATGTAGACATTGGGATTTGGTGAGTGCCTATTCCAAAAACCTACCTTCCAACAATGTGATAGTTTTCAACGACTGTCGAATTGATCTGACGACAATGCGTATCACCGCTAAGCTCCTACCTGACAAAATGTCTCACCTCGTACGCCACCCGAACGACGAGCTTTCGGGGTGCGATGTTTTTCTGAACTCATAAATGTGTGAATAATCATGTTAACGCAATTATTCGGAAGGAAATTAGTTTTAACCATTTCCATAGACGGCCATTTACTCCTCTTGAGTACTTCTGTAACAATTGTAAATTAGTCCACCCTGGGCTTCGAATTAATCCGTCAGAAAACCCCTTCGAGGGTCACTTCGACTCTCGCCGGCGGCAAAACTCGAAGGACAATGCCCTTGTGAGGGCAAGCGCAGACATCGTGTGGACTTTGATGAAGTCCACGCGAGGTCCGCCGTCAATTTGCTTGCTCGAGTTCGAGCAAGAAAATTTGGACGCACGAACGCTGTCGCGGTTTTCACGCGAGAAGGCATGACACGGCCGGGTCACTTCGAATTCAAGTGGTTGTGAACTGGCTGAGGACACTTCTGTAGCGGTACAAAACTCTGTCCCGGTTGGTCGCAAATCAAAAACAAAAAACACCTTCACAAAAACACTTCAGAATTGCGGTAATATTGTATCAGAAAAGCAACTTAAATCCTTCGGATGTCCATCGCGAACGAAGAATGAAACAAAACCTTTACAGTCCATGTCTTAGTCATGAACTTCTAAAAATTGAACGGCCATAATTGCCTGGACGTCAAAAATTAAGCTTTTGATAGTTCACGAAGCGGATAGGCTCTAAACCCTGTTAGCTTTCAGCGATCCATCACCTCGAATAAGGAGAAAGCCAAAAATAGGATAATCTTGTCCATTTGCCCTCATTCTTTCCAGCGTACAAGCTTAAATATCAATGCTACAAAGGGGTTGTACCTATCATATCGACTATTTTAATTATTCGTTCGCCACATCCGGACATATTTTGAAACGAAGAACTATGTCCCTCCTTTCATGTAACATTGACGATTACAATCAGCCTTGGAATGATCCTAGGTAAGCATCCAAATGTATTGAATGATTGTCCCCATGTCGGTACGGCTCTTCCTTGCTCATCTCATCACGGCTCACTACTCCACTTAAAGTTGTGTTGTTGCTATTTATCTTTATTTATTATTTTCAATTACAATTTGAAACTGTAACGGGCTCATTCTCCAAATCCTGCTCTGAAGTCGTTGTCGGAGTTCGCAGAATGGCGTTCTCAGTCTGCATCAGGTCTTTTCCCCCTTCGCAGGACTGAGGGGCAATCGTCATCAGTGACCCAGAGTAGAGAGACTTGAATATTTCGAGTCTGCGGAGGCCCATTTCCGTTTTCAAACAAACCCCTGGTTTTGGGACCCAAACCCGGGGTTTTTACCTTGAACTCCTGTGTTCGCACGAGTTATTTTGTTTGCTTTATGTCGAAGTTTGTCGTGAACGAACTTTGATTTACGTTTTGCCGTTCTGGCGCAAAATCGTTGCGTGCGAGGCACGCTAGAGATTTCGCGCCAGCTCTCTCCACCTCACCCTCGTTCCCCGTATCCCTCATCCTCGCTTGCTTGTTTTGCAAGGAGGGTGAGGGGGGCGAGGGTAAAAGGCCACAAGGCCTCGCCCTCGAGGCCCTCGTGGCCTCTCAGCGGCCGATCGGGCTGAGGCCGCGATCGGCGGCTCGTGGCTGGCCGGCAGGAGGCCGGCTGGTCCCTTGGCCGGTCGCCGGCCGTCTAGCCGGCCAGCAGCGAGCTGGCCGGCGGCTAGCGAAGTGCTGGCCGCCGGCCAGTCCTCCCTGTCGCGAGGGGTGGTGCGCAACCACCCCTCGCTTTAGCGAGGAGGGAGGGCCGAACCGGCCCTCCCGCTTCATTCCTCCTGATTTATTATGAACCATCTCGGTTCATGAACAAAAAGCAGGATTGTCAGTTAGTGAGTCATCAACATTGTGAAAGAAAATTAATAATTTCAATCACTAGCTAGACATGAACACGCGCATGGTACATAGACCTAAGCTGCAGCTTGTAGGTCAGCATGGCTAGCGGCCTCCCCCCTTTAGGCTGGAGCGTCCGCGCAACAACCATGTTGGGCATCCCCAACCTCCTATAGTTGTTGTCCATGAATGCTGCCCTGTGGGAATGTTCTTAACTTTTTCTGCGTTCAGGTGGTACCTCCTGCCACGCGTCGATCTGTGCGAGCTGCAAACTTGCTCCAGTTCTCGTTGACCACCCCTGTGGGCAACCGAGATTCGAGCTCCCATGAATTATGTTCAAGTCCACAACTGGCCCAATGAACGAGGTACTCCCTAACAATACACGACGGAAGAGTACACTCTTGGTGCTGGAGTAGGCACAGGACCTCGCATTGGCCGTCGGCAACAAGGACTGCTGGCGGTGGTTGAACGGTTCTGTTTGTCATGTATGGAGCCAGCAGGCTCACATGAAACATGTCATGTATCTTCATACTCGGCAGAAGTAGCAATCGGTATGCCACTGGCCCAATGCGTGCCACAATGGGAAACGATCCAATCCACTTCGGCAAAAGTTTTCTTGCCCCTGGCGACTTTAGCCGAAGGTTTTTGGTGCTAAGCAGAACTTTGTCACCAATATCAAACGAGACCTTCCGGCAACCTTTGTCGGCATATGTCTTTTGTCACTGCCGAGCTGCGTGAAGGTGACCCTTCGCCTCCTATAACAAGGAGTCGATGCACTCGGCAAAGGCTTGAGCGGAAGGAACCTGCCCTTCTGTGCTCCCAGTTGTCACCAATGAAGAGGGTACCACTGGATGACGACCACTGTTCAACACGAACGGTGTGAACTCATTCACCGAGTTGTTCACCGCAAACTCTGCCGGTGCTAGGAATTCGTCCCTCACATACATGGCAGGGTCCACGTACATGCGGAGCATGTGCTCCAGAATTCGATTCATGCGCTATGTTTGTCTGTCAGTTTGAGAGTGAAATGCTGTCGACATTTGCGACTCACTGCCAAAGTACTTGTGCATCTTTTGCGTGAACTTACTAGCAAATTTTAGTTCTCAATCGGAGATAATGCGCAACGGCAAGCCGTGGCACTTTACGACACCCTCGAAGAAGAGACAAGCGGTCTCCCCTGCATTCACGTCAGTGGTAATAGGAATGAAGTGTGTCATCTTCGTCAAAAGATCCATATCCACTAGTATTGCATTGTGGCCACCGGTAGTGTCCGGAAGACCAGTAATGAAGTCCATGTTGAAACACTCCCATGGAGTCCCAGGATTGGGAAGCTGCTGGGGAAGTCCAGCAGACTTCTTGTTACTAGCCTTATTCCGAAGACATGGGTCGCATGTCATGCAGTACTTACGAACATCGACACTCCATCTTGGCCACCAATAGTGGTCCGAGAGTGTCTGTCCGGTCTTTCGTGGTCCCACATGACCTGCGACCGGCGGGTCGTGGAACTGGGAGATAACCTTTGCTCGAAGGTCTCACGAGTTTGGCACAACAACTTGTTCTCCGTGCCAGAAGATTCCTGCGGCCGCCACCAAGCCGTACTTGTCGAGATTTTGAGAGTCTTGAAACCAAGAATCCACAGAGTATCCCATCCGAATCCTGTTTACAAAACCGTTGTAATGGATAATCTCTCGTGGTGGTTGCCGTAGAGGTGCAGGAGGATCTGGTGGTTGTACAGTTGCTATTGCAATGGCCATAAATCACCCACTGACCTCGGTGTTTGCTTTAATGTCCACATGCTGTTGGCTTAGTGGAGCGGCCACATTGATGCGTCCTGGCCGATGTTCACATGTGAACAAGAATCGGCTCAATTATTTGCTCCAATGCGCCTGTTGTATTGGCAGGTTGCGTTTCGAAAAATACCAATAGATTTTGGTCATTAGCGATCGTCACACCCCCTTCCGCATCCTCAAGGTAGCAACGCCACATCTTGAAAGCATGTACTACTGCAAGGAGTTCTTGATCCCCAGTCGTGTACCGCATTTCTGCAGGAATGAGCTTTGGGCTCTCATACGCAACTGGGCGACCACTCTACATGAGGACGACTCCGAGTCCTACTACCGACGCATCACATCGGACCTACCACGGTTGCGATAGATCCGGAAGAGCTAGAACGGGTGCCGTGGATAGGAGCTCTCTGACTTTGAGAAAAGCGTTCTTGCAATCAGGTGTCCATTCCCAACGCACGTGTTTGTGCATGAGCCTAGTTAGCAGTGCTACCAGAGTCAAATACCCTTACATAAACCGTCAAAATTAGTTTGCAAGGCCGAGGAAAGACCGAATCTGCCCAACATTCTTGGGACGTGGCCAGTCCACAACGGCTTGGACCTTTTGTGGTTGGACATGGATGCCGTCCCTGCCGATGATGTGTCCAATGTATTCGAGCTTATCTTGTGCATACTTGTACTTGCTCACTTTCACATATAACCTATTTTCCCAAAGGATTGCGAGAACTTCGCGTAGATGTTCTATGTGCTCTTCCATTGATTTGGAGAAAACCAAGATGTCATCTAGGTAAACCAAGACAAACTGTCCGAGTTCCTTGGAAACGTTCGGTTCATTTTTCCTTGGAAGGTTGCCGGGGCATTTGTAAGTCCGAAGCATAACACTCGGAACTGATAGTGTCCCATGTGTGTTCGAAACGCGGTTTTGGGCACATCATCTTCCGTGATGCGGATTTGATGGTACCCTTGAGACAAATCCAAGGACGAAAACACTTTTGCGCCTTGGAGTTTGTCAAAAAGGTTCTCAATCCGCGGTAAGGGGAATCGATTTTTCACCGTCAGCTTGTTCAACGCCCGGTAATCCACGCACATGCGTAAACCACCATACTTTTTGTTCACAAAAAGGATCGGCGCACCGTACGGCGAGCTACTCGGCCCGATCCACCCTTTTGCAAGGTAATCTTTGATTTGGCGTTCGGCCTCTCGCCTTTCTGCTGGACTTAGGCGATACATGGATCTGAACGGAGGAGTTGCCTCCGGTTGTAGCGGAGTTATGTAGCCCATGTGTCTTTCTGGTGGAAGCCCAGCCCGTGGGTCTTGGAATACATCTAAAAACTCCGCCAATAGAGATTTTATCTCTTGTGGCGTGTCTTCCGTCACGTCCTCCTCCGCTTTCTACAGCTGAGTCAAGAAGTATCGACAACCTTGTTGAATATGTCTCTTGACTTGCATCGCAGACAAGCTAGCATGGACTTGGAGTCGGGTTGGTGATAATGCCATACTCGGAATCAACGTAAAGCGGCGTTGTCCTTTTCGGAGGATCAAGCGCTTTGATTCAAAGCACATTAGAGCTTTGTTCTCACGGAGCCAAGGGTCGCCTAGCACCACATCAAACGGGTCAAGAAGGTTGAGTACCTTCAACGTGACACTCTATGTGTACCCTTGAATGCAAGTTTTTGCTTTACAAGTACCAATCACGGGTACCATACGGTTGTCAGAGACAACGACTACGCCATTCCATGGCTCATACTTCAGGCCAACCTGTTGGGTAGAACCAAGGCTAAAAACAAAGTCGTCCCCTCCAGTGTCAGCAAGTACGTTCACTAGAGCACCAGCTAGGTGTCCTTTGAACTGCATCGTCATGTTGCCTCCACTCTTCTGAGTGAACAGACATAACGATGACAAGCCGTAGTTTTGATAAACACGGAATCTGTACGACGGGCGTTGCAACTCCCATGATTCACCTGCTCGAGTCAACATCTTGTGGGAATGTGTGAATTTGGCTAGCACCTTCCAGTCTTTCAACTTGATTGGGTCAAAATAATCGACTAAAGGTATTTCACACGTGATTGAACTCGTTGCTTTGAAGGCGTTTGCTTCAATCACTGTGTCACAAGACTCCTACACAGTGGTCAGTGTCGCCACTACTAAGCATGTACGATCATGCATCTCGTCCGAAGATGCAAGGTTTAGTGGGCAATGTCGGTCAGCAAGTGTAGAATGCGGTTCAACAAGAGGAGAGAAGACAACATAGAAATTTGAACTCATCAAAAACTCAAATTGTTTTATATCCTCATCTGAAAACATGAACCCACACTCGTGATCCAGTTTTACCCCTGGGTGGTCCCCACCGACGTCACTCAGGGGTGGGGAAAACCCGCCCCACGGCCTTGTCCGTTACCACGGCCATGTCCATTGCCGCGACCGCGACCATGTCCATGGCCCTGTCCGCGGCCTCCTGTTGCACCATCCCCACGAGGTGCAACTACTACAGCTAACGCCGCGGCCTCGTGTCCACCCCCAGCAGCCTCAGGGCACTGAGCCCTAAAGTGGCCCGGCTACATGCTGTTGTGGCCGAGCCCTTCACGGAAGGATGTGTTGCGACGCTCACGCGCCACCTGCAGCTCGTCATTCTCGCGGCTGCGCTTGTTGTTAGGGCCCTTGTATCCACCAGACTTCTTGGCTGGAGGGTTTGCAGGCTGCTTGCCCTTGGCCCCGCCTCGCTGTCCAGCTGACCCACCAGCCCCTGCAGCGTCCATGCACATGTCGCGGCCTTGCTGTGCACGTGCATTTGGCCGTGCATCATAGTAGTGCTTCGGGTTTGCCGGAAACACTTTGCTCATGTAGTTGAGCAACACCCTCTAGCTTGTCCAATCTTGGCCAGAGGCTATCATGGTGGTCTTGTCCTTTGATTTCTCGCTTGCGAGACCATCACGCAAGTACTCCAGCAGCATGCACTTTGGGTACTTGAAGGTCTGAGTCCCATCGCCCTCGGTGAAGCTTTCGGCTTCCTCCACGAATACGGCAAACTCGCTCAAATAGGATTCGAGCGAGCTGTCCAGCTGCCTGAAGTCCTTGATCTTGTGGAAAACACGCTGTGCCTTCTCACGTTGGGTGCACTTCTTGCGCACGATGGCGCAGAAGGCCTCCCACGGTATGGACTGCCACTCGAGGTGCGGCTGCTATGTAATCCACTCCTTGACTTCATACTTGAAGAGTTTGTGTTCAAGCCGCGTCGTGGCAAGGTCGCCCCACTGGATGAGTGGAGCCTTGTGGACACATAGAACCTGCTTCATGTGGTTCAGTCAGTCGGTCAGCTTCACGTCCTTGTGAAAGAACTCCACACTGTAGAGGAAGGACGTGTTCATGACGGACCTCGAAGTCGTCGAGGTAGGTAAGTTGTCGCTGCTACCGGCAGTGGCATCCGCAGCTGTGGCATGCTGCGCTTGCTGCTGCATCCGCACTTGGGTTACGCCATGCAACGCCTTGTCAAGGTCATTGCATCGGCGGCTTGTCTCATGGGCGGCCAGGCGATCATGGTCAAGGTCGGTGATGCCTTGTAAGACATGGGCTAGCAGGTTGGCGAACGCGAACTTGAGCTCTGATGTCGTCAGAGCATCTGCGATAGCCTTCAGGGCCTCGCATTGTCTGTGCACCCTTACCCACTACAAGAGGGTACGGTTCGCGTACATGCCTCCAAGGAGTTCCACCTTTTGGAGGAGACTTTCATTAGCGACGACGCTTGAGTGGGCGCTGCCTTGCCCCATTGCGGCCACATCGTACGAAGGGGGGTCTGCCCCCATTCTTCCGAGCGGTGCCGTATCCCCACCGTCGGTGGTGATCTTGAGTCGGCCTGCCGCCTTAGCAGAAAAATGCGGGAGTCTACGACGGTCCTCGCAAATTGCCTTCGCGGCGTCGTCATCCGGCTCCTACTCGCGGGAAATTCCAGTATGATCGCTTTCAGTACCCTTGCTGCTCTCGGCAGTCTCGCTGCCATCGGTAGCTTCAAGTGACGAGGCGGGCGTCTTATCCTTCTCGAGCAATCGGCTCGAGTTCGCCGCATGACGAAGACGATGGTCGCGATCCTCATCGCCTTTGCCCTCATCCGCTATGTGCTCTTCATCGGGATCCCCTTCTCGGAGATTCTCCTCCATTGGGTCGCCCGTCGCGTGGGGATCGCCCACGTGCGCGTCGACGTGCTCGTTGAGTACTTTTTCAACCTCCGTACGCTTCTCAGTTTCGCCGAGGTCGGCGTCAGTTGCCTTAGGCGATGCGGTGGCCTTAGGCGATACGTTTGCCTTAGGCGGTACGGTTGCCTTAGGCGGTACGGTTGCCTTCGGATTGGCAACCGTGCTCACGGCGGCGGCTCCCAAGATTTGGAGTCCGCATAGAGCTCGTGGTGAGTCCGTCACCACCTTGCCCATGTTTGTCTTGGACGGTTCGGCACTTGCCATCTCGTCCTTCGTGCAACAAACACGTGAAGGTTGTTGTGAGGATTATCCCATAACGAGGAGGAATCGCCTCCTGAGACGTTGCTCTCACGATCGGCGAGGCAATCATAAGTTAACTTTCTATTTTCCTAGGCCGCCACATCGGCACAAGGTCGTGGGTTTAGAAACTAGTCCTCCTAAGCCCTGACTCACGGCACTTGGTAGAAACTAGTATGTAGGAAAAGAGAAGATCACAATACAAGGGAGTAACAGGAAGTGTGAGTACCGCTCAAAAAACTAAGACAAAGAGCAAGAAAACAAGCAAGTACAGGGTCAAGAAAGAAAAGACTATGTTTCTTCTTGTCTTGTGGTCTTCCTTGGTCTCTTCTTGCGTCTTCTTGGCACGTCTCGCGCCTCTTGGCGGCGTCCTCCTTGAGCCGGCGGCGTTGGGGGAGCCGCCAAAGTCCCTAAGGTGTCGTCCTCCCTCTTTTTAGGGCTTCCTCAAGCTTTGAGAGCCCCTGACCTTAGGAAGAAACGCTGTCCCAATTTTTGGTTGAAGGGGACAAGGAGGCAACCTTGAAGAGATGGGAAAATTTGATGGTTTGGGGGTGGGCACTCCCCACCCCGTCCCATAAAATTCCCTAAGGTCCTCTGGAGGTGAGGAGAGACCGTGGAGAAGAAGCCCCAAAAGATACAGCTCTTTTCTAGCTTCCTCACACACTTCACGGCGCTTCAAACGGTGAAGCGTACATGCCGTAATCCCTTCTGGCGTTTCTGCTGCTGCTTGTAGCTTCCCGCGGCGTTTCATCTATGTCGTAGCCATCGTTTACGTCGAACTCTTAGTCGCGAGGGTCGTCTGGCTCTGATACCACTGTAACGGGCTGAGTCTACAGCTCCTGCTCTGAAGTCGTCGTCGGAGTTCGCAGAATGGCGTTCTCAGTCCCCGTCAGGGGTTTTCCCCCTTTGCAGGACTGAGGGGCAATCGTCATCAATGACCTAGAGCAGGGAGACTTGAGTATTTTGAGTCTCCAGAGGCCCATTTCTGTTTTCAACCAAACCCCTGGTTTCGGGACCCAAACCGGGGGTGTTTACCTCAACCTCGTGTGTTCGCATGAGTTGTTTCATTTGTTTTATGTCGAAGTTCATCGCGAACGAACTTCGATTTACGTTTTGCCGTTTTGGCGCGAAATCGTCGCGTGCGAGACACGCTGGCGATTTCGCGCCAGCTCTCTCGACCCCACACTCGTTCCTCCTATCCCTCGTCCTCGCTTGCTTGTTTTGCAAGGAGGGCAAGGAGGGGCAGGGCACGAGGCCACGAGGCCTCGCCCTCGAGGCCCTTGTGGCCTCTCAGCCGACTGGCGGCTGGCCGGCCGGTGGCCGGCCGATCGCTTGGCCGGCCACCGGCCGTCTAGCCAGCCGGCAGCAAGCTGGCCGGCGGCCAGCGAAGTGCTGGCCGCCGGCCAGCCCTCGCTGACGCGAGGGGTGGTGCGCAACCACCCCTCGCTTCAGCGAGGAGGGAGGGCCGAACCGGCCCTCCTGCTACAAAAACATTCTATTCTTCTTTCCTGAAGAACGGCGGAAGCTTGTTTGAGCTTTACGAATCCTCCTTTATACAGCTTGTTTTCAGATGTTAAAAACAATGTGTATCATAATGTTTGCGACAAGGTTACGTCTGTTTTGACCCTACCACCTTGTTTTGGTCGCGTAGCATGTTAGCCAACATGGCACAATCCCGTGGTGATTGCAAATGTCCGTCTTGGCCATCATTTTTACATGATTGTCAAACATGCATTGCATTGCATTCCCCTCCTTTAGCTACTAAGCGCCATTGGTTCGTTGTTTACTTTTGTGTGGGAGTTACATCCATGCTTTCATCATCATTTTGACAACGCCAGTACATGGGGAAGACAACATTATGGCTTGGTTTCATGGCGTTTATAGGTAATTCAGCCTTCCAAGACATAAATTGTTATTCACACCTCCTGCCCCTCTCGCTAGAAGTGTCTGTGCGATAGGTGCTCAGGCATCCTTGTGACAAACTACCCTAAGTGAGCCAATGACAAGCCTCGGGCACGTGTTGTTATCCTCTCAAGGGGGTTCCTGCCGGGTTGGTACTCCCTAAGGCACATCGGTCTTGATACATAAACAGTTCCTTCTAGTACTCGGTGATTGTTGCAGGTGGGACTCAGGATTCTAGCTCCCATGTATTGTGGTCATGTCCAAAACTGGCCCACTAGATGAGGCACTCCTTAACCACTCGTGCATGTAAGTTAAGTTCACAATGTTGGAGGGTGAGGTACACCTCACATCGGCTTTCCGCGGAAGGACTACAACAATGGACCCTCTGCAAGGTTGGGTGCAAATAGGCTCACGTTAAAGGTAGCATGGATGAAAATGGTAGGTGCAAAGGTCAATCGCTAAGCCACCTCTCCAAAAACTTGAATCACTCTTAAGGGATCAAGCCTCCTTAGTAAAGTCATTCGTACACTTAACGTTTTAAGCCATAAGTTTTGTGTGCTCACTTGCACAACATTTTCACGATAAAGCAACAACTCATTGTATTTGTTTTCCTCATACGCCTTCAGGCACTGTCAAGCAGCATGCAAGTGAGCCTTGGGGTTCCTCCCAAGGACATCCATCCATTCCACAAAGGCCTCTACAAAGGATACATGATCCGCTCCACCCTTGCACTTCACCGTGGAAGCGAGTATCACTGAATTCCACTAGTGGTTGTAAAAAAAGCGGATGAAAACGGTCAACTAGTTGACCGAATTATTTATGGCAGACTCGGCTAGAGAAAGGTAAACATCCCAAACTTCCATCGTCGAGTCCACGTACATACAAAGACTTTGCTTAAATGTGCGATTTTTAGGCTCAGATTTCCCATCTATTTGTGGGTGAGATAAAAAGGACATGCTTTGCCGGGTTCCAAACTGTTCTTCTATTTCATGCCAAAATCGGCTAGCAAGGTGCTGATCTCAGTCTGGAAAGACGAGGCACAATACCTTGTAACACCCTGATACCGCACGCTTGCCGTCTCTTTGATCGTCACGCAGGTTATACTGGGCATTAATTGGTCCAATCTCGTGACGTCGTCTATCCTGAATTGGGTAGTATCGTGGCCCTATTCTTCCTCTTGGAGTTCCGTGATGAAATCCACGGACACCGGCTCTAATGAATTGGTCAAGATTTGGAGAGGTTGGAGATTTCCTCCTAGTCCCTTATTTGAGCTCCTGCTGCATATGCAGAGGTCAGACATCATGTGGTACTTCATGATGTCCGTTCCAACCCGACAACAAACAATGTTCGGCAAGGGCATGCACACATTTGTTTGGTCCCACGTGCCCAGATGTCGGAGGGTTATAGAACATAAACATGATGTGTTCACAAAGGTTGTTCACATTTGGGATCACCACGTGTTCACCACGTTGATAGAGTCCCAAAGCCTCAAAAAGGCTATGACGTTTGATGTTCTTGGGCTTGGAGAACCAAGGGTCCATTGTATACCCCATCCGGATTCGACTCTTGAAGGGATTGACACTGATCAATGGTCAAGGAGGTAGGCGCAGTGGGTTTGGCTTCGGCGTGGTGAACACAAATGCTACCAAGTGTTCCGACTCACCGGGTCGGCCATGTTAGTACATCCTGTTTACACTTCCACGTGGATGTAAAGAAACTCAACAAGCGAAACTATGCACCTTTATTCTCATACATTATCTGTTTCCTCAACCCTAGAAGTGTGGATCAATAAGTGTAATGGGAAGCGAACATGGAATTCTAAGAAAAACTAGTACATATCATGTATTCTCATAACTAACACTTTGTACAAGGAATACACGTGTGGGATTTACTTACATGAATTGATGGTGATGCTTTCTGAAAAGTGTTTGCATGTAGGCATACACTTCTTGATACACCACTTGTTGAATGTGTGAATTTAGGGTGATTAACAATAACCCTTTCTTCTTGAGATGTTTCGTTGTGTCTGGAAGAAATTGAGGGCGTTATGGTCCATAGCCACAGTGATATGCTCTGTTGTGCCCCCGACGCAAAAACGCCAAGCATTGAAACACACACAAGTGCTAAGGCTCTTGATCCCCAACACTGTATCTAGTCTCTATATGTGAAAGCTTGAGGCTCCTATAGGCAACACGATGGCCATATTTCACGAGAAAGAAATCCAAACTTGCAACAGGTGTATCAAAACATACTCCCCATGGTTTCCTTGGATCTAGGAGTGCTCGTACATGTATTGATATCGCCATCGACGTCATAGCATCAAATGCTTTTGTACACTTTGGTGACCAGACCCACGCAACCGTCTTCCAAGTCAGGACAGTGAGGGAGTTAACCAAGTTGGATGAGCCTCCTGAAAACAGTAAGAAGTAGTTTGTGATGCCAATGAAAGGGCGGATTTGTCCCATGTACTTAGGTGGAGGCCATAGTTATACAAGCCATACAATGCCAGGGTCCACTCGGAACCCTTTGCCACTAATGATAAGACAGGAATCCTCCAACTCTGGCTGTGCAAAGTTTTTATCCACCTGGATCCCTTGCCGGTTTCTGAACTCTTTGTGCACTTGCTCTTCCTTGTAAACAAATATTGACCTCAAAGGATCGCGGGGACTGTCTGTAAGTGTTGCTTATGTGATTCATGGTTCCCCAAGAAAACTAGGTCTTTGTCAAGATACACCAAGACTGGTTTGCCGAGGTGGTCCCTGAAGATGTTGTTCATCACCATTCAAAACATAACGGGTGCATTTGTGAGTCCATAAGGGAGGACTCGAAACTAGCACTGTCTTACATGAGCCAGAGTTGCTCATATCTATGCCCTGATTGTTGTTTTGGGTGCACCCTCCACTATGTTCCGAACATGTGGTATCCCGGTGATAGGTCAAGGGATGAGAACACTTTTGCTCCTTGAAGTTGGCCAAGAAAATCATCAATGCGTGAAAGTGGGTATCAGTTCTTTGCGATGAATTGCTCAAATTACAGTAGTCCAGGCCCATGCTCAAACTTCCATTATTTTCCATGAGGAGGATGGGGGCTCCACATGGGGACAGACTTGGTTTGATGCAGCCACTTGTGATGAATTATTTGATTTGTGTTTTGGCTTCCTGTCGTTTTGCTCGACTCAAATTGTAGCGTTCAAGACATTTTGTAAAAGATGGCATTTAGTTATAGTTCCCGCGTTTCCGGGGTTCCAGACCGATGTCTCGATGAATTGAGGTACGGTGTCGAATCTCGGTCTACAATCTAGTTCGACTCTAGCCCGGATCTGGTCCATATGCTGGATTTAAGGCAAGAGGAATGCCACGATGGAAGATCCATCGCGTCACTCCTCCTCCCCTCTAGTTGGCCGCTATGGTCCTGTTTCCACGTGGATGTGCCATGTGGAACGACAGGGTTTTAGGTTGCATGTTTACAAAAATGCCCTGTGACGACCCTCTCCGTTTGTGGCGCGGGCTGTCTCAACCAAAATGGTTGAGGCAAGCATACGCTCCCTCTCCTTGGACTAAACTTTCCGAGGGCCTACGTTTTGGGTTCAGAAGTTAGTCGCAAAAAAGCCCACGGCTATTACATTGGCATCATAGCCAGAGCTTTAGCGGAAAAAAGATTGCTGTGATACCAATATGAGATTGCCAAGAAGCTTCCTAGCACGCTTGCCACTGACTAGGCGTCACCGCTAAGTTAGGTCGCTGTGTCAACATAAGTGAGACGCGAAACGTCAACGGGTTGGCTAGGCGCCATTAACACATTGTCAAATGTGCTTCCAAATACAACATGAAGAGAGAAGTGAAAATTGACAAGAACACAACATAAATACATGCCTCGGCTCGTGGCAAGTGACGCACTCGCAGTGTTTGGTCGTCCTAAAACTGGCCCAAATTCATTGTGTTGGCCATGAAACGGTGCACTGGTATCCAAACGCCGCATTGTCTAAGCCTGTAGATGCAGAATCTTGAGTCGGATTCTACGATTGGTCACACGCACAAGTCCAGCATCGACAAGTGGACAGACAATGCAAGATATGCAAATCGGGCTTGAGAGCCAATCCACGGAGAAAACTATAGCGTTTGCGGGAAAACTGGAAAGGACTTATACAAGCACCGGGGATGTCTTGGCCTTTGTCTGGCAAATGCTGGTGCATGGAGCCACCACTCGTCGGTGCTTTGGAGCCAAGTGCGTCCGCAGTAAGGATCATGTCGTCGTGCTCTACAGTACTGTTCCTTCATACCACTAGTGCGGGGCACACGGATAATCGCCACGGTCGTCCCTCATTACGGGTAGAAGCTACACAAACCAACATATTGCTCTCTCTCTCTCTCTCTCTCTCTCTCTCTCTCTCTCTCTCTCTCTCTCTCTCTCTCTCTCTCTCTCTCTCT
>SZWC01003201.1:1152-12192 GCA_023375785.1 Penium margaritaceum
GGGTCAAAACGTCAGTTTTTCTGAACATTTCAACTCGTCAAGAAACACTGTCAGTTTTTTTAAGCATTTTTTACGTTCGGCCCCATACTGAGCATTACGATGGCGCCGGTCCGTGACAAGGGCAAAGGGGTAGTTGACCCCTCCTCTTCCTCCTCTTCGGGAGTTATGAGTTCACGGTTGCAATCCCTCGCGATCGACGAGCTTTGTCGGTCCCAGGACGAGATGCGCTGGCAGCAGTAGCAGCAGTCCGACGCGTTGTAGGAGATCACAAAGTTACTACGGGGTCGTTTGGGGGCCTCACATAAGTTACTACGGGGTCGTTTGGGGGCCTCACAAAGTTACTACGACACGTTATACGCACTTACACACACTTACACGTACTTACACGCCCTTACACGCACTAACACGCACTTGAACATACGTGCACGCACTTATACAAACTTATATGCACTTTCACACACTTACACGTACTTACACGCACTTACACGCACTTACACGCACTTACACGCACTTGCATGCACTTGCACACACTTACACGCACTTACACGCACTTACACGCACTTACACGTACTTGCACGTACTTACACACACTTACACGTACTTACACGTACTTACACGCACTTATACGTACTTACACCTACTTACACGCACTTACACGTACTTATACACACTTAAACACACTCACGCGTACTCACACGCACTCAAACTTACACATACACTCACTCACACGTACTTACAGGCACTCACATGCACTTACGCGTACTAACACACACTTACACGAACTTACCCGAACTTACACGCACTTACACGCACTTACACACACTTACACACACTGACACGCACTTACACACACTTACATGCACTTACACATACTTACACGCACCTACACGCACTTACACATTCTTACACGTACTTACACACACTTACACGTACTTACACACACTTACACACACTTACGTGTACTCACACGCACTCACACTTACACTTACACTCACTCACACGTACTTACATGCACTTACACGCACTTACACACACTTATACGCACTTACACAAACTTACACGAACTTACACGCACTTACACACACTTACACACACTTACGCGTACTTACACACACTTACACGTACATACACGCACTTACACGCACTTACACAAACTTACACGCACTTACATGCACTTACACGCAGTTACACGCACTTACATACACTTACACGCACTTGCATGCACTTGCACATACTTACACAAACTTACACGCACTTACATGCACTGACACGCACTTACATGCACTTACACACACTTACACATAGTTACATGCACCTACATGCACTTACACGTACTTACATGCACTTACACGTACTTACACACACTTACACACACTTACGCGTACTCACACACACCCACAGTTACACTTACACTCACTTACACGTACTTACACACACTTATACACACTTACACACACTTACACGCACTTACACAAACGTACACAAACTTACACGTACTTACACGCACTTACACGTACGTAGACGCACTTACACGCACTTACACGTACTTACACGCACTTACACATACTTACACAAACTTACACGCACTTATACGCACAGACACGCACTTACACATACTTACACGCACTTACACGTACGTAGACGCACTTACACGCACTTACACGTACTTACACGCACTTACACATACTTACACAAACTTACACGCACTTATACGCACAGACACGCACTTACACATACTTACACGCACTTACACATACTTACACGCACCTACACGCACTTACACATACTTTCACATACTTACACGCACTTACACGTACTTACACGCACTTACACACACTTACACATACTCACACGCACTCACACTTACACTTACACTCACTCACACGAACTTACACGCACTTACACGCACTTACACGCACTTACACGTATTTACATGAACTTACACGAACTTACACGCACTTACACACACTTACACGCACTTACAGGCACTTACATGCACTTACACGTACTTACACACACCTACACGCACTTACACGGAATTACACGCACGTACACGCACTCACACGCACTTACACATACTTACATGAACATACACGCACTTACACGTACTTACACGCACTTACACGTACTTACACGTACATACACATACTTACACACACTTACACGCACTTACACGCACTTACACACACTTACACGCACGTACACGTACTTACACACACTTACACGTACTTGCACACACTTACACGCACTTACACACACTTACACACACTTACACACACTTACACTCACTTCCACTCACTTACACACACTTACACGCACTTAGACGCACTTACACGCAATCACACGCACTTCCACGCACTTACACGTATTCACACAAACTTACACCAACTTAAACGTACTTACACGCACTTACACGCACTTACACGCACTTACATGCACTTACACGCACTTATACAAACTTACACGCACTTACACGCACTTACACGCACTTACACAAACTTACACACACTTACACGAATGTACACACACTTGCACATACTTATACGAACTTACACGTACTTACACACACTTACACGTACTTACACGCACTTACACACTCTTACACGTACTTACACGCACTTACACACTCTTACACGTACTTACACGCACTTACACACTCTTACACGTACTTACACGCACTTACACACTCTTACACGTACTTACACGCACTTACACACTCTTACACGTACTTACACGCACTTACACACTCTTACACGTACTTACACGCACTTACACACTCTTACACGTACTTACACGCACTTACACACTCTTACACGTACTTACACGCACTTACACACTCTTACACGTACTTACACGCACTTACACACTCTTACACGTACTTACACGCACTTACACACTCTTACACGTACTTACACGCACTTACACACTCTTACACGTACTTACACGCACTTACACACTCTTACACGTACTTACACGCACTTACACACTCTTACACGTACTTACACGCACTTACACACTCTTACACGTACTTACACGCACTTACACACTCTTACACGTACTTACACGCACTTACACACTCTTACACGTACTTACACGCACTTACACACTCTTACACGTACTTACACGCACTTACACACTCTTACACGTACTTACACGCACTTACACACTCTTACACGTACTTACACGCACTTACACACTCTTACACGTACTTACACGCACTTACACACTCTTACACGTACTTACACGCACTTACACACTCTTACACGTACTTACACGCACTTACACACTCTTACACGTACTTACACGCACTTACACACTCTTACACGTACTTACACGCACTTACACACTCTTACACGTACTTACACGCACTTACACACTCTTACACGTACTTACACGCACTTACACACTCTTACACGTACTTACACGCACTTACACACTCTTACACGTACTTACACGCACTTACACACTCTTACACGTACTTACACGCACTTACACACTCTTACACGTACTTACACGCACTTACACACTCTTACACGTACTTACACGCACTTACACACTCTTACACGTACTTACACGCACTTACACACTCTTACACGTACTTACACGCACTTACACACTCTTACACGTACTTACACGCACTTACACACTCTTACACGTACTTACACGCACTTACACGCACTTACACATACTTACACGCACTAACATGCACTTACACATACTAACATGCAATTACACGAACTTACATGCACTTACACGCACTTACATATACTTACATGCACTTACACGTACTTACACGCACTTGCATGCACTTACACACACTTACACACACTTACACACACGTACAGACACTTACATGCACTTATACGCACTTAAACGTACTTACACGCCCTTACACGCACTTGCACGCACTTACACAAACTTACACGCACTGAAACGCACTCATACGCACTTACACGCATTTACACATACATACACGCACTTACACACACTTACACGCACTTACAGGTAGTTACACACACTTACACGTACTTACACGCACTTACATGCACCTACACACGTTTACACGCACTAACACACACTTACACGCACTTACACACATTTACACGCACTTACACAAACTTACATGTACATATACGAACGTACACGCACTTACACGCACTTACACACACTTACATGCACTTACACGAACGTACACAAAGTTAGACACACTCACACGGACTTACATGCACTTACACATTCTTACACGCACTTATATGCACTTACACGCACTCACACACACTTACACGAACTTACACGCAGTTACACGCACTTACACGCAATGACACGAACTCACACGCACGTTCATGCACTTACACAAACGTATACACACTTACACGCACTTACACAAACTCACATGCTCTTACACGCACTTACACACACTTAAACGTAGTGACACGCACTTACATGCACTTACACACACTCACACGCACTTACACGTACTTACACGCACTTACACGCACTTACACGTCTTTCACGCACTTAACCGCACTTACACACACTTACACGCACTTACACAAACTTACACGCAGTGGAAGTGTGGCATGCACTTACACGCACTTACATGCACTTACACGCACTTACACACACTTATACGCACTTACACACACTTACACGCACGTACACGTACTTACACGCACTTACACGCACTTACACGTACTTACACGCACTTACACGCACTTACAAAACCTTACACGCACTTACATGCACTTACACGCACTTACACGTACTTACACGTACTTACTCGCACTTACACGAACTTACACGTACTTACACGCACTTACACGCACTTACACATACTTACACGCACTTACACGCACTCACACAAACTTACACATACTTACACGCAGTTATACGAACTTACACGCACTTACACACACTTATACACACTTACATGCACTTACACGCACTTGCATGCACTTGCACACACTTACACGCACTTACACGCACTTAAACGCACTTACCCGCACATACACGCACTTACACGCACTTACACGCACTTACACAAACTTACACGAATTTATATGCACTTATACGCACTTACACGCACTTACATGCACTTACACGCACTTACACTAACTTACATGCACTTATACGTACTTACACGTACTTACACGCACTTACACAAATGTACACACACTGACATGCACTTACACAAACTTACACGCACTTACACACACTTACACGCACTCACACGCACTCACATGAACTTACACGTACTTACACGCACTTGCACACAATTACACGCACTTACACGCACTTATACACACTGACACGAACTCACACGCACTTCAGGTTCGATATGTTCTCACCCTGACCGATGACTTCACCCGGATGTGGTGGGTCTACAGCCTGCGCCACAAGAGCGATGCCGCACTGGCGGTGTGCCTGTGGCTTGTGATGGCTGAGCGTCAATCTCGTCACACCCTGCACACATCCGGCTCGGATCGTGGTGGCGAGTTCTTAGGCGAGATGGATGCCTACTTTGCCGAGCATTGTATCTTTCACCAGCTTTCTACACCTGCTACANCGCACTTACACGCACTTACACGCACTTACACAAACTTACACGAACTTATATGCACTTATACGCACTTACACGCACTTACATGCACTTACACGCACTTACACTAACTTACACGCACTTATACGTACTTGCACGTACTTACACGCACTTACACAAATGTACACACACGTACACGCACTTACACAAACTTACACGCACTTACACACACTTACACGCACTCACACGCACTCACATGAACTTACACGTACTTACACGCACTTGCACACAATTACACGCACTTACACGCACTTATACACACTGACACGAACTCACACGCACTTCAGGTTCGATATGTTCTCACCCTGACCGATGACTTCACCCGGATGTGGTGGGTCTACAGCCTGCGCCACAAGAGCGATGCCGCACTGGCGGTGTGCCTGTGGCTTGTGATGGCTGAGCGTCAATCTCGTCACACCCTGCACACATCCGGCTCGGATCGTGGTGGCGAGTTCTTAGGCGAGATGGATGCCTACTTTGCCGAGCATTGTATCTTTCACCAGCTTTCTACACCTGCTACAACCACAGCAGAACGGTGTGTCTGAGCGTTTGAACCGTACCATGGAGGATGCAGTTCACGATATGCACTTTGACTTGAGTCTCCCGGAGTCCTTTGCCTTTGAGGACGTCTCCTACATGACGTGGGTCTGGAGCCGCTTGCCGCATGGTCCATTTCTAGACCGTGTCACGTCGTACGAGTTGTGTTCAGCCATCGTGCTGATCTCCGTCTCGCTTGCGTTTGGGGGTCCCTTGCCTCTGTCTGGTACACTGAGGACCAGCAGGGGTCCAAGGTCTCACCTCGGGGACGCATGTGTACCCTCCTTGGCATCTCCCCGCGGTCGAAGGGGCTTGGCGTTTTTGGGACCCTGCTTGCCATTGCATTGTCCAGTCTCGAGATGCTCTCTTCTTTGAAGCTCTCACCTACCGCGACTTGTCCAGCATTCTGTCACTGGCCACCGACCACGTTCCTACTTGTGTGGCCTCCCGGCGGATGGGGAAGTCTAGTCCTGCGGATGGGTCCGTCCAGGCCTCCTCACCTGTGGTCCGATATCCGGCTGCTGACGATCCGGCCATCGTGGCTGTGGGTCCAGTAGCCTCATCAGTCCCCTTTGGCACACCGTGCTGGTGTCAGACCCCTCTAGCACACCTGATCCCGTGTTGGTGTCAGTCTCTTCTGACACACCTGATTCCGTGCCGGTAACAGACCCTTCTGGCGCACCTGATCTCGTACTGGTGTCAGACTCCTCTGGCTCACCCGATCCTGTGCCAGTGTCGGTCCCCTCTCCCACACCTGATCTCGTACGAGCGTCAGTGCCCTCTGGCACACCTGATGCCATGCCAGTGTCAGTCCCCTCTGACACATCCACTCCCGTGCATGCACCCATGTCCCCTACGGCTCTGGCTCAGTAGCCTTCCCCGAAGCCTGAGGTGAGCGCCTCAGCATCGGGCTACTCCCGCGAGCCAAGTGGTCGTCTTCGACCATTGGCCAGTAGGGCTCAGCGGACTGTTGACTCTACGCCCAGGTGCCCGACTCGTAGTGTTCACAGTGGCGAGCCTGGCACGAAGGCCCTTGGCTTGAGTGTCCAGGCGGACTACATTGAGGTGCATCCAGCATGACCTGTCGGCCACGAGTTGGTCTCCCGAGAGTTCTTGGTCGCTTGCGATGCCGCAACCGACCTTGTCGTGATCAGACCGAGTCCGGAGGCATGTGTCTTAGCCACCCAGAGCACTCCCTTGACAACGTCTGATCCAGGCACGTTGAAGGAGGCACTCTCAGCTCATGATGCAGACTTGTGGCATGCTGCTTGTGAGGATGAGCTGAGTGCCATTCAGGAGCACGGTGTCTATGAGCTTGTCCACCTCCCGCCTGGGTGAAAGGCTGTACAGGCCAAGTGGGTCTTTTGCAAGAAGGTGAAGCCTGATGGCACACTGGATCGCTACAAGGCTTGCTTGACGGCCAAGGGATTCTCACAGGTTGAGGGAGTAGATTTCACTGACACCTTTGCACCCGTTGGCCACATGACCACCTCTTGAGCTTTGTTCAGGGTTGTTTCTCACCACAACAGGGAGCTGCACCAGATGGATATGAACAACGTGTTCCTCCATGGCACCTTAGAGGAGGAGATCTAAATGGTCCAGCCACCTGGATTGGAGGTCGGTGACAAGGTCTCGCGCTTGCGTAAGGCCTTGTACACCCTGAAACAGTCATCCAGGTGTTGAAACTTGGAGATCACCGGCACACTCACACGTGCCGGTTATGTGCAGAGTGATGCTGACCCGGACCTCTTTCTGAGACGGACAGCTGAGAGCTTCACAGTCATCCTGGTCTACGTGGGCGACCTCCTGATTGCGTCTCCGTCTATGGAGGCCGTGAAGGAGGCCAAGGCAGTTTTCCAGGCTGCCTACAGGATGAAGGACCTTGGCCCTGCAGTTGTGTTTCTCGGGATGGAGATCGTGCGTGATCGTCAGCGACGGACACTCTTGTTGCATCAGGCACGTTGACCGCATTGTGGGGTAGCGGTTTGCTGACCTCCTTGGTGCAGTTCTCACAGCCTCCACCCCCATCACACCTGACGAGCAGGATGCTCTGAAGGTGGATGATCCCGCAGACCTGGGGGAGATAGTGGACGTGACCCTGTACTTGCGCCTCATTGGCTCTTTAAAGTCCTTGGCCACCACCACACGACCCGACATTGCCTTTGCCGNCTACGTGTTCTTGTTTGGTGGCACCGCAATGTCGTGGCGTAGTGGCAAGCAGGGTTGTATCGCACATAGCTCATCAGAGGCTGAGTATGTTGCTCTGGGGATTGGGGCTGCTGAGGCGGTATGGCTGCAGCGTCTATTTCGTGAGTTGCTTCAGTCTGTGCCTTGCATCCTTCTACGCTGTGACAACCAGAGTGCTCTGGCCATTGCAGAGAACTCTGGTGTGTTTCATGCACTCACGAAGCACATTGCTGTTGAGCATCACTTTGTGCGTGATCTTGTGGGGCGACAGGTGATCTCCGTCATCTGAGTCGGCACAGACATGCAGCGGGCTGACTTCTTGACCAAGGCACTTGCGCGCGGAAAGTTCATGGTGACCATTCATTCTGTATGGCTACGCCCCTTGCTTGAGAGTGGCTCAGAGTGGGGTGTGTGAGCATGGACTGTTGAGCATCTTGTTGTGCACCTATGTCAGTTCTGCACATGTATGGACATGCGTACCATCAGGTCATGGGGGAGCGTTGTGATGTGAGTTGTTTCTATCTGTTTGTACAGCTTACTGTGACCACTCGGCCGTGTCCATGCTCGTGCAGATCCCTGATGCGGGCCCAACTAGCGCCGGAACACCAACTGTTGGTGGGTCCATTCACTAGCAGCTGCGAGACGGCTGCCACGGCGTCCCGGATGCTTGCTGGGGTGCTCTGCAGCTTTTCTGCAGACGCTAGAGTTTTCTTGGAGTGGCTCTTAAACCCGATTTGCATGTTTTGTGTTCTCTGTCCACCGATCGATGCCAGACTTGTGCGTGTGGCTAGTCGTAGCGTCCAGCTCAAGATTCTGCATCTCTGTTGGTTTTTTGCGCTCATTGTGCTCTGTTGTGTCCTCCCGGCTTGTGTACATCAGCGTGCAGATGACTGACGGCGAGACTCGACGCCAATGGAGTGTCGTCCGGTGGAGCCGACGCACGCTGAGGTCGTCTCGCGGTTCGCAGGAGCCTCCTCTCTCCGGCGACGTGTTCAGCTCCATCGGCATGCCTCCTCGGCGGTCGCACTGCCGGCAGTCACTGCCACCGCAGTCACTGTCTGCATGCGTCCAGCGCGTACTGTCGTGCCTGCGTCGTCATGCATTGCCTAGGGTCCCAGTTGCATGTTGCATGGCCCTGTTTGGCAGCATAAACCATCGTGGGCACTATCTGGGTTTAGGCTGCCATAACTCCTCGCTACTATTTTTCTAGCAGATTCTGACCGCACGGCTGCGTTTGCAGCGTNGCTGAGGTCGTCTCGCGGTTCGCAGGAGCCTCCTCTCTCCGGCGACGTGTTCAGCTCCATCGGCATGCCTCCTCGGCGGTCGCACTGCCGGCAGTCACTGCCACCGCAGTCACTGTCTGCATGCGTCCAGCGCGTACTGTCGTGCCTGCGTCGTCATGCATTGCCTAGGGTCCCAGTTGCATGTTGCATGGCCCTGTTTGGCAGCATAAACCATCGTGGGCACTATCTGGGTTTAGGCTGCCATAACTCCTCGCTACTATTTTTCTAGCACATTCTGACCGCACAACTGCGTTTGCAGCGTCGGTATTATGGTATGGTCCAGTTTTCAGGCAAAACGGACGACGCCCGGGTTTTGGGCTGTCGGCTGCCTAGCATGCCTCACTGAGAAAACCTGCCAGCCTGAACTGAGCTATTTTCTGATTGGCTGATGAACTGAGTAACAAGCTCTACAGAGCTGGGGGGGGCTAGAACTTGGAGGGGTCCCCCATTGCTGTTCATTCTTCATTCCTAATCAGTCATTATCAGTTTTCAGTTGCTTTCTGGCGCTAACTCTGGTGCGCACATTTCTGAGTAACAAAACCCAGAGCTTCCAGACTTGGACTCTATAGTAGCAGACTGAGAGGGCAGCTGACTTAAGCAACGAGCGTGGAAGCCCGCACGCTGCATCAACAACGCTGCTACCCCAACCTGCTGCATAGTTTCCTTTTTGGTATCGGAGCCAGAGCGTAGCAGCAGCAGCAGAAGACTCGCGAACAGGTGCCAGACAACGCCGGCAGACCTCCCATACGCGCCAGTGCAGGGGAAATGCTGCCGGATTTTTTCCGACAGCATTGACCCTCCTGGTGGCAGCATCAGAATTTTTCCCACGGCCACTGGGCCATGGGAAATGCTGCCGAAATTTTTTCGACAGCACTGACCCCCACGCGTGACACGAGGAGGTGAGCGGCAGGCGGCGTCTGACGTCTGTGGGCGACGACGCACGCGGCAACGTCACCCAGGTGCAGTGATTCGCACCACTAGTAGTAGCAGGCAGAAGTAGCAGCTCGCAACAGCCTGCAACAGCAGCAGCTCATAGCAGCAGCAGCAGCTTGCAGCAGCAGCAGCAGCAGGTTGCAGCAGCAGCAGCAGCAGCCCGTAGCAGCAGCAGCTCGCAGCAACAGCAGCAACAGCGTGCAGCAACGTGCAGTAGCAGCAGCAGCCCGTAGCAGCAGCCGGTTGCAGCAGCTCGCAGCAGGAACAGGCAGCAGCCGCAGCACACAGCAGCTAGAGCAGCGTGCAACAGTAGCAGCGGGATGCAGCAGCTGCTGTAGCAAGCTGCAACAGCCGACAGCTGCAGCAGCAGCAGCAGCAGTGAGCAGCAGCTGCCAGCCGCGGCTGCTGCTGCCCGCTGCTCGCAACGAGCGAGCAACGAGTAGCAGCCCGCTGCTGCCAGCGAGCAGTAGCTCGCTGCTGCTGGACGAGCAACAGCCCGCT